>DWMZ01003475.1:0-12696 GCA_018249855.1 Eueides tales michaeli | reverse complement strand
AACATACACACACCACACACACTCACCCATGGAATACTATACAAATTTAATCTGAAGTTGTAATAATAAAAATAAAGATGAAAGGGAATATTGTGAACCCAATCCGGAGGTGGGCGTTAATGACTGCTATACAGTGTTTCACTAATGCGGTCACTACTGAACACAAAGTTTATGTTTCTGTACTGTTTTTCCCTAATAAAGAATTATTATTTATTATTATTTATTTATTTATTATTATTTTATTCCAAATCTCATTCTAACAGCTCCTTTAAGTAGAGTATGCAAAAGGGTATTGAGAACGAAGTGTCTTAACACCAAGTTTTCATTGCGTCTGCTACCTGTTGTAGCGTTAAAATTAAATAAGAACATAAGTGTAACTTTTGTATTTCTTTATTCTAAAAAAATTGTGTTATATTAAAAATCATTTCATCAAAAAATAATATTACATACGCTACATATCCCATCACAAAGCAGAGCAAAGTTAAGGCACTCCGTTTCCCATTTTCCGGTGAATTCTTGAAGCATTTGCGGAACTTAAAGCTCAGGTTTGCTTCGTTATCAAAGCGAACAAATTAAAAAATATCAAATCTTTTAATAAAGAATAGAATTGAATCCACACCCATTGCGGTTACGCTTGTACCTGCGCCACGATAGCCACAAATATTACATTCGATATATTAAAAAGGCATCATCGGCAGGCGTTCCAGAGTTAGCAATTCGAAGCAACAGCTAATTGCTTTCAAAACAAAATATGCTCACGTTTTCATTTGTTTTGAATTAAGCCCGCAATTTTGCTGTGTGTGAAATATGATACGGAAAATCCCGTTGGCTTCCATTTCCGTCGGAATTTCCAGAGATCGAAACATTTATACTTATTGAAAGCATGTCTACTTCAGTATTCGATAACGAACCTGACGCTCCTGTGTTATTACACAGCATCGTGGGCGTTGATCACACTTACCATCAAGTATCCCGTAATATTGGTATTTCATAGACAGGCTTTATCACTCAGGGATTCCAATTAAGACCTTCTCGAAGATATTTAAGAAAATATTAATAAAGATCTTTGAAGATTAGCAACATGCAAACGCACTCGCTTTAGACAAAGTCTAAAGCGAGTGCGTTTGCATGCGTAGGCAGACGGTATAACATATTGTACTGTTTAAACACTCCGTTCCACATGAACCAAGAGCTCAACGCCGCGCGTTGCTTTAATATCAGAGCGTAGCAAGTAAATATAAAATATTTTATTTCCTCATAGCCTGTTTCGTTTACAGTCGTATACATGTTCTCCAGCGCCACGAAAAAAAAAGAAATCTTTGAAAATAATAATTATACTTTTAATTTTATAAATAACCAAAGTTTTTAATTCGTTTGCACAAAAGATGTCGTTAGAACGAACTGTCTCTCATTGATTAATAAGAGGATTGCAATCAACGCTTCTATTAATTGAGTTTTTTCTTCGTAAATATGAAAATCGATGGTAATAATCTTATTAGCATCGTCTCCATTTTGTGACTTAATGAAAAAAAAATCATACGATTTTGTTTTATTTATAAAGCGCTCAAAAAAAAATTCGAATATTATTTCACTGAAGCGCTTACAATCATATGGACTTGACATATCTATGATTAAATATATATTTTTTCTAACTTCACGCAATATCACGCAGAGTGCGTTGAGAGACCCGACACGTTTCCATTAGGACACTTCCGTTTCATACTTTCCGACGAATCGAGGCATTGCGTGATAGATTGTCGAACAAAATATTAAAAATTTTATATAAATAATAAATTTTTATATTAAATATTATTTATTTACTCGAGTAGACTTACACTTAAAATAATATCGTTTTTAAATTAATATCTGGGGAATTAATAGATTTTAGGATTCCGTACACAAAAAGTAATACGTCTGTATGTCCCCCTATCACCGTGCTGTATCTCCTGAACCGTGATATTTAGACAGTGTAAAATTTCACAGATGATGTATTTTCATTGTCACTATAACAAAAATAAGTAATAGACATGTTATAATAAATATTGAAGATGACTTCCATAAGCAAACGAGGTTTTAAATGAAACACTTTTAAACGGATTAATCGCGTATATTGACTTTTAAACATTTTTGGAACCCCGACGTTTCGAACACTTTACAGTAGTCCAGTAAAAATGTTTAAAAGTCAATATACGCGATTAATCCGTTTAAAAGTGTTTCATTTAAAATGTGTAACAATCGCGAAAATCAAAAATACTATTATGCAAACGTGGTTTGTTTGTAATTTCTATAAATAATGGTAATTTCTATAAATAA
Source organism: Eueides tales michaeli (assembly GCA_018249855.1). Classification (NCBI taxonomy): domain Eukaryota; kingdom Metazoa; phylum Arthropoda; class Insecta; order Lepidoptera; family Nymphalidae; genus Eueides; species Eueides tales. The sequence continues at coordinate 10,383 of DWMZ01003475.1, read as the reverse complement.
TTTTATAGAAATTACCATTATTTATAGAAATAACCGAAATCCTTAAGGCCTGCGATAGTGCAGGGTCAATATCGTGCCACTGTAAACGAATCAAGTTGTGGGTTCTATCTCCACTCGGAGAAATGAAATATTCAATATTTTCAATTTAAATATTGAATGTTTCCTTTCTTCGCTCTGGTAACAAGGAAAAGCGCGGCGTTGAGTACCGCCACTCAACATGCAATGCCTTAAATTCGGCGGAAAGTGGGGAATTTCCCCTTGCCTACCCTGCCATATGCAGGATACAGCGTGAAACTAAGAAGTTAAGAAAGATTCTGTCTTATACTAAATAATGATAAAAGTTAGGTATTTAAGCAAGTAGTGAATAGTGCAGTACTCTTATAAAGGTACAGTAATTCGCGCGTCGCTCACAGCAGGCACAAGCGTACTCCTGTCCACTTTGTGGTTACTCTTCGAAAACTTTAGGCTGAATATAATCGGATATTTGTTTGATATAGCATTAGAATATTAATATAGTGGGAACGAAACGAAGTGTCTTTACACTTTGTTCCCAAGTTCCCTCTACAGGGTAGCTGTTATATGCGGGACAATTCGTTAGAAATATCGTTTGGCAAGAGAGAATGCTATTTTTTTAATATTTTTACTATTTTTGAAGTGTTATTCCACACTTAGGTAAGAAAAATACTAAATTTAAAAACGTATAAAAATTTGAACGAAGGAGGATTTAAACCCGCGCGTCTTGGAATCCGTCCAAGCGCTCTGACCAACTAAGCCATTCGTTCTCACCAAACTCCGTCGAAATTTTTATACGGTATTTTAAATTTAGTATTTTTCTTTCCTAAGTGTGGAATAACACTAAAAACAGTTAAAATACTCCAAAAATTATATGTGTTAACAAAAGAAAACTTCTAAGCCTTATTTCTATATTGAATGAAATGTTTTAACACTAATTTTTAGTAGTAAGGTTGCACACAATAAATTACTCTAAGTATCTGCTTAAATTTATTTTTCTGAGTGAAATTTTTACCCTATTTTATATACAATTAAACATTATCTTTGTCCACTGCGCTAAAAGTGGTCATTTTTATAAGTTTTTTGTTGTTTCACCACACAATAAACATGATATTTAAAAAATGGCTTGTAATAATCGTCTGCCGGCACCCTTATATCTAACAGAGCACCGAGCAACTAGTCAACTTGAAATGAGGATTAAATGATTATCCTTCCAGAGCTTCTGTGAGGCTTGGAGGAGACAAGTTAAACTGAAACTTGTCAAAATGTCTTGTCTTTTTTGAGCCCGTTTAAATCTTACAGCCTCATTGCGCAGTTGCACAAGCGTGCAGTTGTATAGGCGACAGGCTGTAGGTTCACAGGTTTATAGGTTCCCCGCTCGAGGTAATGTAATATTCAAAATTTTTCATTTTCTCGACGAGTAATGCCGTCCGTTCACCACTATAACAAATGAGCAATCTTAAGCGGCTGATACACCCGATAAGAAATACATTTAAATGTATGTTTGTTTTACCTGCAAGATAAAAGTTTTATATACAATATTTTTTATAAACGACAATATATATATATATATATATATATATGTATATATATATATATATATATATATATATATATATATATATACATATATACATACATACAATAATATATACACACATACATACATTCAAAATAAATATAACAATTAGTATTAATATATAAATGAGAAACGAAAATACAGAATAAAATTAAGATAATAACATAGTATAACTCAAACCACTTATTTAATTTTGCTCATTGTCTAACCGTGCAAGTAGGTGTTTTTTTTAATCGGGGTTTAAAGGAATTTATGGATGGACTTTTTTGGATAGATTTAGGGAGCTGGTTTCAAAGGGATACAGCGTACACAGAGAAGGAATTTTGAAGGAATTTGGTGTTACTCCTTGGTACGTCAAGCATCGGTATGACGGCAGACCTCCTTGATCGTGTAGGAATAGGTAACACGTTGATACGGGAACTAAGATAGGAAGGGAAATTCTGGTTATTAAGGATTTGTGTGTCTAATGTGCAATAGTTAAAAATTAAAATATATACATCTGTACAGAAACGCCAAGCGTCCGTTTACTTTCTTTTTACAAAATATTTACTCGTATTATAGAAGAATAAATGGTTAATGTACAGGAGACTTTTCTTTTAAGTCTATTTATTTTTGTTTACGTCCCAACACTAATGGATGCGGAAAATTAAAAAAGCCCTCAATGTGTTAATAGTATTGAAATTTATATTTATAACATTTCATACAGCTTACCTACCTAGCCTGCTTTTGTTTGTGTAAAAGAGCTTAAACAGGTCACATAGTATATTTACTAGGGCATGTTGTATGAGTATTGAAACAAACTAAATTTAACCTTAATTTACTTAATAATAAGCCAAAGTGATTAAAGTAATATTTATCAGCTGCATCTTGTATGAGGCCTGTCGTGGCGCAGCGGCACAAGCGTGTGACTGCAACCGACAGGTTCTGGGTTCGATCCCCAGTCGAGGAAATTAAATATTTAATATTTTCAATTTAAATATTTATTGATTCATATCTTTGTTCTGGTAATAAGGCAAAGGGCGGCGTTGAGTTCCGCCACTCAACACGCAATGCCTCAAATTCGGCGGAATGTGGGGAACGGAAGTGGAACAAAGTGTCTTAACACTAGGTTCCCGGGTTCCCTCTGCCTACCCTGCCTCAAAAGAAAATGCCTGTAAAGAAAATATACTTATATTGTGATATAAAAGTTAAAATTTGAGTCTTGAATAAGGTAAATAATAAATATATTGTAATGTGTGAATAATATTAGACGTAATTGCTTCAGGCTCTATATCTATTTGGGAAAACAAAGTGTTTTCATTCATGCTAATGTAGACAAAAGTTAAATTATGCCACTTGAAGCACAGTGTCAAGATGACAATCGAAGAACGTAGTGACTTAACACTAGGCCATCTTATTACTAAAATTTATGTATAAAATTTGAACGTAATATATGTAAATAAATTCCACAATATTTCAATAAGATGATAATGTATTATCCATATTAAAATTTTATTTGAAGTTCTTAGAAAACATTTCGCTTAACTATAGTTGTTCTGAACGCTACATCTGATCTCGTTATGAGGAGTGATACAATGTGTTAATAAATAGTATTATAAAATAATATAATATATTGAGATTTAATATATTTTATAAATTAAAAAAGAGAGAATACACCTATGGAGGAATATGATAACATCAACTTGATATTATTTACTTACTAACTTAGCTTCATCCCTAGCGGGGAGGGTAGAGAGAACGGAGAGCCAAACGCTACGGTCTTGGCATACCTCTTTCGCCTCGTCCACTGTCATCAACCTCTTCATACATGCCCTCCCGGGGGTCTTCATGTTTTTTACACGACCTGAGAACAGTACTTGCGCATAAAAAAGTGATAAGGTCACTATTTCTAAATAAAGGCCTATTTCAAAAATATCCGGTATTGCACATAATTTCGAATCATTTTATAATAAAATCTTTAATATTTTGGTGATTGTTACACATGTGAAATGAAATACTTTTAGAACCGAATACCTTAGCACTATACCTCTGCATACCTTGCACTATGCGGGATATAGGGTAAAGCTATAAAACAAGATTAAAATTAAGCGTTAAATTTAAGTTAAAAATATATAATATAAATGTTTGGACGTAGTAAAATACAGTATTTGCTCTGCCATGTATTTTTTTTATTTTACTACAAATTTAGCTTTAAAAATCTCTGCAGTAAAGTTCATACGAAGCTTCTCTGCGCAAAGATCATATTTATACTATTTAAATAACTAATATGAGAACATCAGCAATTCGTACATATAGAATGTGACTTGTACACACTGATTCAATTATTATTCCCAACGCTGCATTTTATGCTTAATCTTAATAAAGGATTAACATGAAGTCAACAGGAAAATAGAAATTGGCGGAAACTGCTTCCTCTAAATGTGACTATAGACGATAGCAATTCTTTCATTATTAATATGCCGTTATCTAAATGCCATTATGGCATAGGCTGTAAACTCGATTCTCACTCGAGGGTAAAAAATATTTTTAGTGCCTCATTCTGGTAATAAGCGTGGTGTTTGGGTCACACACAATATTACTCAATAATATCTCGAAAATTAGTCAGAAAGTAAAGAATGGAGTGACGTAACTTTTGGTTCCCTTATTATCACATAGAATCTCAGGATTATCACATATCAAGTTTGATAGCGAGATCCTAAGTACCTAGTGTTAAGACTCTTCGTTGACATTAGCAAATCGTTCCACACTTTCTGCAGAATTCTGGAGGTAATATACGTGTCGAGTGGCAAATATTTTGTAATGTACAACATATTTTAGTAATTTAGGAAAAGAACCAATTTACTGAATTTGTATGATGAAAGCAAAATTTACTGGAAAATTATTACGGACCGCCGAGATCAAACTCCGTAAACAACTTTAAATTAAGCACGGAGAAAATGCAATTTTTACTTTACCTTCTCTATTGAGTTATCAAGAATACATATTTATATATAGGTATATTCTTTCTCCTCTATTATTTAATATTTTCACTCTGGCAAAAAGACAAAGCATGGCGTTGAAGGTCTTCATTAAATACATGATGTTTCGAAAATTCGGCGGATACTTGAGAACGGGAGTAGGGAGTACCCCTATGCTTATCACACAGCAATTTGCAGGTTACTACAGCAAGCATACATGTATTCCTTCGGCCTTAGATTATAAAACAGTATTAATATATGTATAACTTGCTCTAGAGTACAATATTCTTGAAGCTACTCTTGTAATTAGCTCTAAGATTTGGAATATATAATTTTTTTAAGAAGAAACAATTTTATGCTCTTTCTGCGGCAATGTAGGCAAACTCTCTGATCTAGGATTTGGACTTATTAATTTTTGAAAATTAGCTGCTAGTAAATGAATATTATTTTGTAAATATTTTGACATGTCGCACAGGGGCGCAAGAGTACAACTGAAATTAGGAAAGGAATTACATATATTTCATATTTTAACTTCTCCGCTCTGGTAATATGGCAGGCTGTTCATTTTTTTAAATCTAGTATTTAGGGAAAAGCTGAAAAGACTTATTTCTCTCTAAATTACTTGGGGTTTAAAAATAATTTTGTTTACAATCCTTTAAAGAGACACTCTAAGGAAGCCAGTCCTCGTGCCGCCGCGGTGCGCTACGGACGTAGCCTCGTAGACTGGCAGGGGTCGCGCTACGAAGTTATTAAACGAAGTAGTTTGCTATATATAACAAAATTGAATAAAAATATATGAATAATATAAAATTGAAAGTTATAAAATTATTATTTAAATAAATTATCATAATTTCAAACTGGAGCCGTTTAATTATTTTATAAAACCAGAAAATATTTTTAAAATTACAAGTTTGATTACTTTCCTTTAACATAATTAATTGATTTATTTACTTTAAAATTAAAATAAAGATGTTTATTTAATAAATAAATGGGCTTAATTTATTACTAGAATAAAATTGAAAAGTATTTTTTTTAATTCTTCATAAGACACGAGATATTTAAAACAAACGTACAATGTTTTCAATAATTTGTATCGTAAGCCCGAACATTTAATTATATCACCAATAACTTACAAAAAGGAACGACATTACAATAGTAAGATAATTTCTTAAGAACAAGTTATATGTTCCTATAAAATAACTGAAATAATGTAACGAACTGAAAACTTAAACTAACATTTTGAGTTTTCAGTTATTTACATTGACAAATCAAAATATGACAAAAATACTGATATAGTGTAAAAGAGTGCAAAAAAAACCCAATATGGAAGAATTTCTACGTATAAACGAAACTGCTGAACAGTTCTACGCTAGATGTAGCAACTTGAGTCACTTCGACTGTAGCGAAGAGGAAATGCTCTGGTACATGATGGGGCCTCGACGGCTTCCCTTGGACCGCATAGTTCCTATAACAATATTCCTTCTTCTTATATTCTTAACGGGGGTCATAGGCAATGTGGCGGTTTGTGTGGTGATAGTTAAACATCCGGCGATGCATACTGATACTAACTATTATTTGTTCAGTTTGGCCTTGAGCGATCTACTTTTGTTGCTGTTTGGTAAGTTTCCTTTAATATTTTTGTGTTATAATTTTTTTTTATAGCTAGAGTGTGTGGGTTCGTTTTCCTTGCGATGAAATTAAATATATAATTTTTGTAAATAAGAATGTAAATAATGCCTGCTAACAAAGTATCGAGTCAAAGATCGGGATTGAGTTCCATCTATTAACCGTTAATGTCCCCAGATGTCAGTGGAAAGTGAAGAAATGCGTCTAAATGGGAACGGAGTTTCTTAATGTTTGGTTCTAAAGTATGCCACTTTCGGGATACAGCGTGAAAAAGGAAAAAGATATTTAACAGTCTACGGGATTTTTATCTTATATTATAAAGCTGAAATTTCGTTTGGAAGGAAGAACTGCTGTTTCAAATCAAAAAGTTATTCTTATGTTGGATAATCTATTAAGAAGGGTTATAGCCACATAGTCAAGTTACAGAATTTAATTTTTTTTAAGGATATTCTTCATTTAGAAAAGAAAATGTATAATATTGTATGTAGCAATATTTAAACCCGCGTCTCTTGAATCCGTAAGAGAGTTTGCCTTATCTTTTTCATCAAACAATAGAGTAAATTTAAAGATTTTATTCAAAGTGCTATATGACGCTATGTAGAGATTAGTAAAGTAAATATACTAGCTTTATTTAAGTATCTTTTCCCCAAAACATGATAATTCGATCTTATTTTATTCAATAATCTCTCTTGAAGTTAAAATATTCTTTATAACATATTATGTTACTATCGTATAACATAATACATATTATGTTTGTTTTCTATAGAAATAAACAGGGAAATAGATTATTTAATTATAAAAAAATATAAAATTCTATTTAAAACATTTTGTTTAAAATAAGCAAGCTTAATTTCTTGAACGTTAAACAATTTACCACCAGCTCACTAAATTGGCTGCCTCAACTTGAGAAAAACCCGTACAAGAAACTTAGCGAGATATTTCTATTTTTTAAATAACTAATTGGGAATCGAATCTATTTTCACCCGAATATAATTAATTTTTATTTTCTCGTTCTGGCAAGAGAAAACTGGCTTTTCAGGGTGAGCTCCGACGTCCGCAATCTAACATGCAACGCGTCGGACATTGTGCGGTGTGTGGGAAACATAGGACTTTAACACTAGGTTCCCCCCTGCGAGTTAAGCAATTCAGGTTTTAGGCACGTCCTAAAGTGAAACATCCAAACGATATTTATTTATTAGCAATTTCCAATATTGGTAGTATTGACCTTCAAAGTGAATGGCATTTTTATAGCTTTCGTGTGATAAGTTTAGAAAATTTTACTTAAGTATCAATTTTATTTTGTTGACACGACCGGTTATGGGTTCCATCCCCACCCGAGGATTTTTTTTTCTTTTTAAGCTTCACGCTGTATCCCGCACAAGGGAGGGTAGGCAGAGAGAACCCGAGAACCTAGACACTCCCTTCCACTTCCGTTCCCCTCTTTCCGCCTTTTGAGGTATTGGGTGTTAAGTGGCGAAACTCAACGCCGCGCTTGCCTTATTACCAGATCGAAGAAATAAAACATTAAATATTTAAATTGAAAATATTAAATATTTTAAGAAATGAAATATACTTTCAATTTAAATATTTAATGTTTTCATATCTTCACTCTGGTAATAAGGCAAAGCGTCACGTTGAGTTTCGCCACTCAAATTCAGTGGAAAGTGGGGAACGGAACGGAGTGTCTTAGTACTAGGTTTTTAAGTTCCCTCTGCCTACCTTGCTTTATCTTTTTGTGTTTTCGTTTACATGTACTGTAAATTGTCACCTCTAGCCAAATTTTAGTAAGATTTCGCGCCAAATTTCATACAATATGCACCAACCAATAACCCACCGACCAATATAAAGAATAACTTTTTTTTTGTGCTTCAAGGATCTATAGATCAGTGTTTTCGATAGACACCTAAACGATTGGACATAATGTTGGATTATAAAATATATTGATAAATAAACAGTCGGACAACATTCGTTACAGGATCAACTTTTAAAATTACGAAACCTTAAAAATAACTAGTTAAAAATATAATAAAAAAAAAATTATACTTAGGTTTATTGTAAAGTATTATTACTATGTGTAAGTATAGGCATTAACTAATATAGAAAACTTCCCTTTTAAATATAAAAATAGATGCAAAGCTATAAGTAAGCCAGTACGTACGTATGTGACGTAAGAACGACTCAATTTTTAATTAACCCTTTCATATTTGTTCAAGGCGTGAAACAATAACGTGTGATTTGAAAAAATTCGATATATTTCTATCAATAGAATTAATGATTTTCTTTCTAACGCAAGTACTTGCACATTTGACCTTTACTTCAGTCGAATAAACTGTTGTATTACTTATGTTACGATATTACTGCTAATTATATTATTACCTCTATGATGTCCATTGAAGAAGAATTATAAGAATTTTATAAATTAATTAAATTCAAAGAACACCGTTGAGTTTCGCCACTCAGCATGCAATACCTCTAGAATTCAGCTGAAAGTAGGGAACGGAAGTGTCTTAATGGGGAATGTTTTAACACTAGGTTCCCGGGTTCCTGCAGCCTACCGTGTCATAGCCCAGATACAAAGTGAAGGTAAATACAAATTAAAACATTGATAAATAAATCATTGATCTTAGATATTCACCTAGCGAAGTCTCTACGTACTCGCTTTAAAGATTTAAACTAAAATTTCCTTTTGATAAATTAAACTTCTGTTTCTTGAACACAAATTCACAATTTACTGGTAAAATTATGATACGATTTTTATTTAGGGTTTTGTAATTGAAAAGAAAAAAATGGTTCTGTTTTAAATCATTTTGTTCATTTATCTGTTCATATGTCTGTTTGTCTCTCGAATCTGTTTCCACATTGCGTCAAATATTTAGGTCTATTGTTTTAGAGAACAGAAAAAACAATTTCTAAGTGTACACAACCTATACGTTTTTATCGCAGGATCATGCTGTATCCCGCATGGAATAGAGTAAGCATAAATAGTTTTACGGAGGTACCCATCTTAATAGCGCCACATTTGGCCTCAACTCTAGACAAAAGAAATGAAAATATTACATATTTAATTTCCTCGAGTAGGAATTGAACCCGCAACCTGTACCATTTTCGCCGCATTCTGTATGATAATTGCTGAACAGTCAAAAATAAGGGACTTGACCCATGGGCGTACAGTTATAAAATTCGGAAAACATTGAGAATAGACGAGTGAATGAGAGTTCCTATAAACGAAAAAGTCAGCAAAATAGCAATTTGTAAGTATATTATAGTATATATACTATAAATTTGGTACGAAACCCTCGGTGGATAAGCTCGATTTGCTTGGCCGGCTTTTTTATACAGTGTAGCTTGTAAGAAAATTTTTGCAATTCTTCAACAAGATATTGCCAAGAAAATATAATTAATTGGAGACACAAACAGCGTTATTTATTTTTAAGTTAACTAATAATATTTTTAGAAAAATACTCTCTTTTACTGCGATCTATATAAATATTTAAGTTTAAAGCGTGGCAGATTAAATGCTTAGATGAATAACTGAAAACAAATATTTATGAGTAATTTGAAGCCTGTCGTGGCGCAGAGGCGTAAACGTGCCACTTGAAAAGCGACAGATTGTGGTTTCGATTCTCGCTCGAGGAAACTAAAAATTTTTATTCGTTCACTTTGTTAAAAAGACAATGCGTGGCGCTAAACTCCACCACTCTAGACGCAATGTCTTTAAAAGTTGTCAGTCCGTAGGTAATATATTAGACCGATCGACCAAAATTATAAGGCATTTGGTAAAGAAATTTGCAATAACACTTTCTCCGTCCCTTGTTACAATAAAAGTAATAATAAGAATGCTGTAATTTAAATAACTAAAATACTTCGTTAAGGACACGTACAGTGTGTGTGAATAAAATATTTCCACATGTAGTGTGAATAAATAAAGTTTTTAAATAAATAAAGGTTTTACATTGTATTAAATTTGGTTAAATATGTATTTGAATACGTTAAAAAATGTCATAATGGTTATGTTGGTCTGTAAAAAGACGTATAAAAATACAAAATGTTAGTACCGCAATGTTAGGAAATTCCAAGCTAATTCTTTGTTCTAGACGCCACCTAGTTGAGTGTCTATAAACTGTAACTAAAAGTAAAATGTGCGTGGTGATATTCTGATTTTGCTAGGGAAAATATATAATGTTTTAAAATAATATTCAAAATTATTTT
>DWMZ01003474.1:0-12697 GCA_018249855.1 Eueides tales michaeli | reverse complement strand
TCCGTTGCCTGTCATACAATGTCTTGAAAAGTGGAGTACGAAATGTCTTAACACTGGGTCTAAGGCATCTTGAAATGACTCGTAACAAAGCAAAGCAAAGTCAGTCTGTCTATTTGGCAGAAAGGAAGTGTTAACAACATAAATAAGTTGTAACAAGCGTATAATAATTTCGACGGAGCTTGATGAGAACGAATGGCTTAGTGGTCAGAGCGCTTGGACGGATTCCAAGAGGCGCGGGTTCAAATCCTCCTTCGTTCAAATTTTTATACGTTTTTAAATTTAGTATTTTTCTTTCCTAAATGTGGAATAACACTTTAAAAATAGTAGTGTCGAAACTAGGTTCCCAGGGTACCTATCTCATATAAAAAATCCTAACTTTTTTTTGTGGCTTGTAGTGGCGTAGGTTGTAGCTTCGATCCCCACTTCGACAAATGAAAAATTTAATATTTTTTAATTTATAATATTGAATGTTTTAATTTTCTTCGCAGTGGTAACAAAACAAAACACGGCGTTGTGTTCCGCCACTCCACACGCAACGCCTCAAATTTGTGGAAAGTGAGTAACGAGGATAGAGAAGAGAAGACAGAGTGTCCTAACACTGTCATGTGCGGGATGCAGCGTGAAACTGAGTGAGTGAATGTGTAATTTTTTTTTTTTACAATCAACATTAGATATTTAACTGTTACATACAAAAGTTCTCTCGAAAAAATATCTTTTTCTAATAACAAACTAACTAAACAACAGCGGAGTGAAGCAAATAGGCACAACTTGAACTTTATTAAATTGAACTATTCCATAGTTTGTTCCCGGAGTGGATTTTTTTGTTCGTTTTCATTTTCTATTGTTAAGTTAGATATAACATTTTTCTACAGAAATATGGATGGTGAAATGTTCCGCATCGACTTCCGCATCCGCTTCCGCATCATTCGGTTCGAATTAAGAGTATTGAGTGTTGGAGCTTAACGCCGTGTTTTATTAATTAAAACAGGAAATTGCTATATATGCGTTAAATGGAAAAAAAAAGCACTATTCTACAATCAATTTATGAAAACGTACCGTATGAGGCCGTAAAAATATTAATAATTTACACTAAACTCCCCGAATGCGTATAGAACCCACAACCACAGACGAGACGTTGTTCCACTGCGCCACAAATGCCTTAAATATTAATTTTATTAACTATAAACTTAAAATACACGACAAACGGGTAACAATTAATATTAAACTTCATATCGACTAAAATAATAAAGTTGTAAGATATTTTGTGTCTGGCGGATCTCAACGCCGCCTTTTATTTTTACTAAAACAAAACGGGGTTGAGTTCCGCCGTTGAGCAAGATAATGAAAATAATTTATATCATGTACCCCCAGTGTGTATTATAAATGTGATTTTTTTTTTCACTTTGGATATTCATTACACTTATACGCACTTATACATCAGAATAACACAGACTACAATTTATATAAATATCACTCACTCACTCACTCACTCACTCACTCACCCACTCATTTACTCACTCACTCACTCACACACTCACGCACTCACTCACTCACTCACTTACTCACTCACTCACTCACTCACTCAGCTTCAAGCTATATCCCGCACTCGGCAGGGTAGGCAGAGGGAACTTGGGAACCTAGTGTTAAGACGCTCCGTTCCACTTGTGTTTCTCCCACGTTGTGTGTGTGTGTGTGTGTGTGTGTGTGTTATATAAATATTTAACACATAAAATAAGTTAAAGCGGGCGAAGCCGCGTTTAGATCGCTTGTTAATTACACAAGCGTACAATTCCCCTACAAATATAACGTACGCGAGTAAAAGATAACAATTGCAACTAAGATTGATCCAATTCTTAATTAAAACAAAACTTCTCATGTTTATTTGTACGCTTGAGGAGCGTCAGCGAGAAAATTATTCTTTTTTTTTTTGCATCACGCTGTATCCCGCATATAGAGAAGAATACAGAGGGTACCTAGTGTCAAGACACTCTGTTTTTTTTATACATTTCCGAATTTTGGACACATTGTATGTTAAATGGGGAAAGTCAACGCCGCGCTCTATCTTCTCTCTAGTGCGGAGAAATGACAATAATTATTTTTAATATATGAGAAATGAACCCACGACTCCCATTTCAACGCTGTGCCAATGCGCCACTGCCTAGACAGTCTCTATTATTATTTAACTGTTTTATAGTCACTTTACTTTGTATTTTTTGTTATAAGGTCATTGCTTGAAATATTCGATAGTTATGCATTGGTTAACACTAGGTTTCTTAGAATGTGTAAAAAAAATGAACAAATAATTAAGTATTTACAATGGAAGGAACAAATATAATGTTTTGTTTTTCATACCAACGCTACAATCGATGCGCAAGCGCATCCGTTGGTTAAAAATAACACGTATCTCTCAAAATAAAGCGTGTACTTGAGCAAGTCGTGAAGATATCCTTTCTAAAATCACACTACATATATATCTACTATAGATATTGAGAAATTATAGTTTTCCCGCATTTTTAGCTTCACGCTGTATCCCGCCAGCAGAGGGATACCGCGTGAAGCTAACAATGCGGGAAAACTATCAGAGGGACCTTAGAAGACTAGTGTTAAGAGACTCCGTTCTCATTAATTACTTTCCAACGAAAACGAGACCTTGCGCGTTGAGTAGCGCAACTCAACGCCGCGCTTAGTTTTTTTTTACCAGAGCGACGAGGAAAATATTAAATATTTCATTTTCTCGAGTGGAATTCGAACCAACTGTCACGTTTACAGCCGCCGCGCCACGACGGGCCTCAATTTCTTATCTTATATCGAAATAAGACGTGTTAAAATTACATTTTATTGATAAAACGATTTATCTTTTTCTACGGTAAAATACCGATACAGATCTAAATTAAGTTTATTTTCGTGTTAAAATATATTGCTTTTAGCGAAGAAAAGTAAAATGTTTAAGTAAATTCGTCTACATTTTCGTTACTTGGATATTAAGGGGTTACAGGTTCAAATTTCAGTAAGGCAGTTAGAAAATACTAGGTTCCCAGGTTCCCTGTGCCTGCCTTGCCATGAGCCGGATTATGCGTGTAGCTGAGACAGAGAGAGAGAAAGAGAGGATAGAAAACAGCTTTAAGCTTATAACTTTGTAGGCAGAGACACCGCGGTGTTATTACGTAATTTCCGAATTACCATTTAAATTTACGTACATAGTGTGTTTAGTAGCGGAATTTAACGCTGTGCTTTGTCTTGTTACTAACGTAGAGCATCAAACCCACGACCGTCGTCGTTACTCTCATGTCTCAAGCAAAATCAGTTGTTATTCCTTTCATTGCTTTATATATACTGTACGTAATAGTGTGGGCAGAGGGAACTTGGGAACCTAGTGTTAAGACACCGTTCTCTACTTCCGTTCCGCACTTACCACCGAATTTGAAATATTGCGTGCTGAGTGGCGGAACTCAACGCCGCGCTTTGGCCTCAAATGTAATATAAGGATTTCATAATATTAATAATGATAGGTGTTTTCCGTACAAGTTGGACGCCCCCGATCAATGGTTGCTGAGCAACGGGTAGCTACACCAACAAACACTTTGTAGCGACTAGGGGAAAGCCAAATTTTACAAAATACTGATATAATAATGTAATGAGATTATAATTGCTTGTTCCTACAGAAAAACTTACGACGGCAGCCACTTGCTATATCCAGACGGAACTTAGTGTTAAAATACTCCGTTCCCACTTAGATATTTCGTTCCCATCAAGACACTTCCGTACCCCAATTTCCGCAGATTTTTGGAGGGCATTGCGTGTTATCGGAACTGAGTTAGAATCCCACGACCTGTCACGTTTACAGTCCCACACTGTGCTCCTGCACCACAAAAACAATTAACTTTACAAAAATAATTACTACAGCATTCTAAAAACCAATACATAACATGCTAAATTAAAAAACGTATAAAAATTTGAACGAAGCAGGATTTGAACCCGTGCCTCTTGGAATCCGTCCAAGCGCTCTCACCAATTAAGCTTTCAAATGAGAACGAATGGCTTAGTTGGTCAGAGCGCTTGGACGGATTCCTAGAGGCACGGGTTCAAATCCTGCTACGTTCAGTTTTTTTATACGTTTTTAAATTCAATATTTTTCTTTCCTAAGTGTGGACACTTTAAAAATAGTAACAATACATAGCATTTTCACTAAAAAAATATATTGAAAATACTTTATTTTCAACAAAAAAATTGTAATTTAAAGCTTTTTTCAAACATAAAATGTAGAGTGAAATTGAACAAAACAAATGTTGGAACTTTGCACGATTTCAAAATAATTCAGAATTGTGCTTCGACAAAACCACTATACTGTAAATAGATGGTGGGACCATGATTTTGGATGGTCCAGGGATTTTTCCTGTAGCATAAGGTAGGTTAAAGGAACCTTGTTGCAGTATTAGGAACCTTGCAGTAACATAAGGAACCTATTAGTGGAAGTATTAAGATACTTTTTTTTTTAGCTTCACGCTGTATCCTGTACTTGGGTAGACGTTTCTTTGGCACATAGTGTCAAATCACTCAGTTCTCATTAAGACATTTCCATTCCTCATATTCCAATGAATTTGAAACATTAAGTTTTAAGTGGTGGAACACTACGCCTCATTTTCGGAGCGTAGAAATTACTAAATACTTAGTTTCCTAGAGTGTGTGTGAGAGATCGAACACACACAACTTGTAGCACGACAGGGTTCAAGAATTTTAGTTTCCTAATATTCTTTTTATTTTGCGTGTTGAGTGGCGGATCTAAACGCCGCCCTTTGTTTTCTCCCAAATCGGGATAACATAAATGAACACCTACGAGCGGGAATCGAACTTATAACCATCGTATTAACTCTGACCCTCCATCACTATGTCTGATGGTCTGCAATATATATTTTTACTATCAAGTATGTTATTTTACATCCAAATATACATTTAGTAATTCAATCAAAACATTCCAATATGGTGCAAAATATTTCGATTCAAGCTTTTGATGATACAAATGAGAATTTACTAAATTAATTCAGTGTTTTCAAATAAATACTAACTAGAGTATAGCTGAGACCTATAGTGGCGTATGATTGTAAATGCGACAGGTTGTGGGTTCAATCCCCAATCGGGGTCTCTCTGGTAACAAGGCAAAGCGCGGCGTTGAGTTCCACCACTGAACACTCAATGCCTAAAGTCAATTGAAGTGTCTTTTTTTTATTGATACGGCAAACGAGCGTACGTGTCACTTGATGGTAAGTGATTACCGCCGCCCACGGCCCCGTGTAGCACCAGAGGAGCTACAGGAGCGTTGCCGGTCTGTAAGGTGGATGGGCACCGGGGCCCGGCATTACCCAATGCGAAACGCAGTGACCAAGTCACTACTTGACGCCGGTTTTAAATGCCGGGGGTGGTAACAATCCGGTCGAGTCTGCCCATGCGTGTTGTCATTGCTGACAACGTGACTCTTCCACACGTACTTTAGTCGTCTCTTACGACACCATCAGTACCAGGGTGATCCTATTCTAAGCCGCAATCACACGTCTTAACACCAGGTTCCCAAGTTCCCCGTCCACCCCGCCATGGGCGGGATACAGCTGAGGAAAAAAGTATATATTCACGCTGTATTTTGTTAATCGTTTGTGCCGCTGCGCCACGACTGGGTCTATTTTGTATCCTATTAAATATTTCATTTCCTTAAACAACGGATCGAACCCACAACCTGTCAGTCCTCTAACCTTAGGATCACCATGTTTGTCCTCAACAGAAACAAACATGGTGATCCTAGTATCGGCCATTAGCGCCATACATCACACCACAAATACCATAGCAATTAACATTAAATCATGTAAATCGATTGCGGGATTCGTAAATCAATTATAGAATAGAATAGTATTCTATAGAATTTTAAGAGTTGTTTATTTGTTGTGGAGAAACTATGTTTGTGAAATTTTTACTCTAAAGTAGGTAGGGTGCCACCAACTTCCCTTTTGCCTCCTTCTGTAGGGCAGTTCGAAATTCGTATGAAATCATAAAGAAGAACATTTTGAAGTTAAGGGCTACATCCCGCGGCCTCGACCGGTTACATTATATATACATAGAAAACTAAAATTGCAGCTATTGTATTATCTATATATTAATTATCTATTGTATTATAATATAGTATAGTGATAAATCACTCTTTTTTCATTACTCAACGATAGAGGAACCCGAGGCCTCAATACATATATATTAAGGGAAGCCATAATGAATAAAAGACATTGCCGCCATATGTCTCTCATTGAGGAAATGGTTTTAAAGCGTTGAAAACAAGATTAAACGCGGCGTTGAGCCCCGCCACTAGTTCCACACTCACATACCTAATGCTTTAAGAGTTACATATAATTAATATAAAAAGAAAAACAAACTTACGGAAGCAATATAGTATGTGCTTGTAGCTATAAAGTAGAAAAGTAATAAAAATTTTATCACATTAGGTCAGTTCACGTGAAATTGAAATTGGTCGCGGGTTCAAATACGATAGTATTGTTTTGTTTATAATTATTATTATGAAATTAATGCTTTGTTTGTATTACCTCATGTATGGTTATAGATTCATGCTTAAATGTAAAAATGTTTAAATTTTGTAGTTTTCTTTTTTCTAAGTGTGAAATAACACTTTAAAAATCTATTTTTAAAGTGTTATTTCACACTTAGATAAGAAAATTACAAAATTTAAAAACGTATAAAAATATTCATTAAATAGCATTCTCTCTTGCAAAACGATAATTCTAACGAATTGTCTTTGGGTAGCGGAAATTTGTAAAAATCGTCCCTACAGAGATGCTAGCAACATAAATAAGTTGTAACAAGCGTATAAAGATTTCGACGGAGCTTGGTGAGGACGGATGGCTTAGTGGTCAGAGCGCTTGAACGGTTTTCAAGAGGCGCGGGTTCAAATCCTGCTTCGTATAAATTTTTATACGTTTTTAAATTTAGTATTGAATAATAGCTTCACGCCTTATCACGCATATAGGAAAATAGACAGAGGGAAATTAGTGTTAAGATAACTTGATTTTTAGCAGGTTTATTGGCGTAACCTAACGCCGCGTTTCACTTTGTTACCACAGCGAGGAATAAATAAAAATTCGACCAATAAGAATCGATCCATGAAAAGCGGAGTGTTTAGACACTATGTTTTCTTCACCTAACCCGCTGTACGGGATACGGCGTGAAGCTAAAATAATAATTAAAAAGAAACATTTCTCGCAAAGTTATTTTACTGCTTGCATATCGATTTTTTATGATTATTAACTACTTTTATATAAAGTAGGCCATCTTATGTTACTTGGACGGTGTGCTGGGAGCCCGATAATAAAATTATGGTCTGAGTATTTCTTTGAAAGAATAATCTAGATCTATACTAATGTTTTAAGGCTAAGAGGCCTGTCGTGGCGCAAGTGTGTGGCTGTAAACGACAGGTTGTGGGTTCCATCCCTATTTGGGGAAATGAAATATGTACTTAATATTTTAAATATTTAAATGTTTTTATAAATTTGTTCTGGTAACAAGGCAAGGCGCGGCGTTGAGTTTCGAAACTCAACATTAATTACCTCAATTTTGGTGATAAGTGGGTACGGAACGGAGTGTCTTAACACTAGGTTCCTAAGTTCCCTCTGCTCCTACCCTGCTTTGTGCGGGATACAGCGAGTTTGTTTGGTAAAGAGCGCAATTCTCAAGAACTACTCGTTCAAGTATAATAATGGTTTAAAATTAAAGCTTTATTGTATTATAGTTTAACACTGTATCCTGTAAATTGCAGGTTGGCGGAGGGAACTTGGGAACCTAGTGTAAAAACACTCTGTTCTCATTACGACACTTCCGTTCCCACTTTCCGCCGAATATTAAAGCATTGTGTGTTGATTGACGGAATTCAACATCGTTCTTTACCTTGTTACTAGCAAGGAAACGAAAATGTAAATTTTTTTTTTTCGTCTTGGGATTGAACCCGCGACCTGTCGAGTTTACAGTCGCACGCTTGTGCCACTGCGCCACGACAGGCCTTAAAACCGTTTTTAGCACCGGTCTTATATAATTTCCTTTTTAATATCTCCTTTTTATTAAGGTCAGGCCGCTTTAAGTGAAGACCTCATATATTATTTACATTAATTTTTATAAGTGTTTTTCCCTCAGCTTGGACACTTGAGGCGGTTGGAAAGAAATATAATATTTATGCCTTTTTTTTAGCTTCCCGCTGAACCCCGCAAAGTATGAGGGGCCAGGGGGAACCTAGGAACCTTGTATTACGACACTCCGTTCTATTCCATACCTCCGCCGAATTTCAGAGATGTTGTGTATAAAGTGGTGGAACTATTATTTAATAACCTTTTAACGTTCATTAATGATATAATTTATTTGTATGTTTGTCTGTTTCTCTGTGCGTTTGTACGAGCTAATCTCAGTAATGGCTGAACCGATCTAAATGCAAATGTTGCTTTTAACTTACAGAGTTCCTTTACATTTCGAGTTTTTTTTATTTATATCGGGTAATAAATAAATCTCAGTTTCACGCTGTATCCCGCACATGGCAGGGTAGACAGTAGTTAAGACACTCCCTTCCACTTCCGTTCCCCACTTTCCTCCGAATTTGCATTGCGTGTTGTGTGGCGGAACTCAACGCCGCGCCTTGCCTTATTACCAGAGCGAAGAAATAAAACATTATGTGTTTAAATTGAAAATATTAAATATTTCATTTCCTCGAGTGGGGATCGAACCCAGAACCTGTCGGTTACAGTCACACGCTTGTGCCGCTGCGCCACGACAGGCCTCACTTTGAAACTAGTAAAAATACTAAATTGTATTCGAACCTGCACTTTACGCTGTCAATTGAAAGTTATGCCAAGTCAATCTCTTCAATTCAATATTGCTCAAATGAAAGTACGATTTAAGAAAGTGACTTGTGACATTTACTTTCAAAGCTCTCTATAGAATATAATCATGTGTTTCTTCCTAACGGTACAATATATAAGTACTTTAATAAAAACATGATAAGCTTTATATGTGATTCGAGAGGGCCAGTTGTGGACAAACGACTGGTCGTGGGTTCGATCAACTCTCGAAAAAGTGAAATATTTAATACCAGCGGCTTCGCCCGCTTGAATTAAACTATTTTCTTGTTCTAATATCAATATCATACATTGATAACAAAAAATTCAATTAAATTAATAAAAAAAATGTTTATCGGCGTCGTAATTTTATTTATCGGCGTTGAGTTCCGCCACTCAACACGCAATGCCTCAAATTTGGCGGAGAGTAGGGAACGGAAGTGAAACGGAGAGTCTTAACACTAGGTTCCCGGGTTCCCTTTGCCTACCCTCATGCGGGATACAGCGTGAAGCTAAAAAAAAAAATAAAAAAATATTCTATTACGGAGTCCGGCTTAGGCTTAACTTTCTATTAAAGCTTGGTACTTGGCAAGCTTAATTGAGCTACTTTCGATACCGGTTTCTTTAGTATGATAAATTTAATACTGTTATAACATATTTAAGAATGTTTCAATTTTCACGCTGTATCACGTATATTGCATGGTGGGCGGAGGGAACCTGGGAACCTCAAGGAGTGTCAAGACTATCCGTTCCTACGCACCGCCCAGACATTGTTTTTTTCTCAGCTTTACGCTATATCCCGCATTTTACAGGGTAGGCTAGTGAAACTAGTGTTAAAACACTCCGTTCTTTTAGCCATTTGCCGCTGATTTGCGGAACTCAACGCCGCGCTACCTCTTATTACTAGAACGAAGAAATGAAATCGTTAAAATATTTAAACTGAAATAATTATCAATTTCATTTCCTCGAGTAGCGATCGAACAATCTGTCTTCTTATATGTAAAAAGCGTGGAAATGAAAATAATTAATTCCCTGAACCGAGTATCGAACACACGACCATCTCGTACGCTGATTTTTATTTTGACAAATATTTCTTTTATATCCTAAATGCCTTTTCTCAACTGGGCCATGACTTTATTCAAAGTAAAGAATCTAAAATTACGAGTACACCGAACAAAGCCCAAAGATGTCAGACGCATAGAACGGATCCCGGTGATATGGTCTTACAAACGAAGAAGCACATTTAATAGGCCAGGGGACGGTTGCTGGTTATTGTTAGTATTGTTTTTTTAGTTTATTTATAGTTTAGGAATGTTTGGATTGTGTTTCGATTTTTTAACTTTAGTATACATGTTTCAGCTTCCCGGAATTTGGGAACCTATTGTACCCCCTATATATATTTTCATATACATACTTTTATATTATATCATATTTATGAGGTCTGTCGTGGTAGGGCACAAGCGTGTTATTGTAAGCGACAGGTTGTGGGTTCGATCCTCACTCGAGGAAAATAAATATTTAATATTTTTATTTATTCGTTCTGATAACAAGGCAAAACGCGACTGTGGAATTGCGCTATTTAACACGTAATGTTTCAAATTCAGCAGAAAACGGGGAAGGGAACGTTGCTTAATATTAGGTTCCCAAGTTCCCAATGGGAACATAAACGGGGTATAGCGTGTAGCTATAAAAAACATTATATTTATATTAGTCATGAGTCATGGATAGATGCCAATTTTATATTTACGAATTCACTGTTTCTTTTTCTTACTTATTTGTCCATATACAAATACTAAATAATAAACAGTGCGCAACTTAACTCTGTGTAATGACCAAGAAAAGAGAAGATATCGAGTTGTCATTATGGGAAATTAGTCACGTCTGTAGTGCGCCTCTTTGGCGTCTATCCATGACTCATGACTCATATAAATATAATATGTTTTTTATAGCTACACGCTATACCCCGTTTGTGTCCCCAGTGGGAACTTGGGAACCTAATATTAAGAAACGTTCCCTTCCCCGTTTTCTGCTGAATTTGAGGTATTACGTTTTAAATAGCGGAATTCCACAGTCGCGTTTTGCCTTGTTATCAGAATGAAGAAATAAAAATATTAAATATTTCTTTTCCTCGAATGAGGATCGAACCCACAACCTGTCGTTTACGATAACACGCTTGTGTCCTACCACGACAGACCTCATAAATATGATATAATATTCACATATTAAATATATTAATAGAGGCCTGTCGTAACGCAGCGGCTCAAGCGTGTGACTGTAACCGACCAGTTCTGGGTTCGATCCCCAGTCGAGGAAATGAAATATTTAATATTTTCAATTTAAATACTTAATGTTTCATTTTTTCGCTCTGGTAATAAGGCGTTCAGTTCCACCACTCAACAACACGCAATGCCTCAAATTCGGCAGAAAGTGGGGAAAGCACGTGGAACGGAGTGTCTTAACACTAGGTTCCCGGACCTTGTGCGGGATATTGCGTGAACCTAAAA
This sequence comes from Eueides tales michaeli, assembly GCA_018249855.1. Classification (NCBI taxonomy): domain Eukaryota; kingdom Metazoa; phylum Arthropoda; class Insecta; order Lepidoptera; family Nymphalidae; genus Eueides; species Eueides tales. The sequence continues at coordinate 1,326 of DWMZ01003474.1, read as the reverse complement.
ACAAAAAAAAGAACAAAATAATAATTAAATATATGCACCGCTATTTAATTCACAATGTTCGAGATAAAAAAATATATGCAACCGCAGTTAGTCATTATAAAATGCTATATTACTCAATAGGATTCGACCTCGTGATACATATTAAATGAATCATCGTCCAGCGTTCGTTTTATTACAATATGATTCAATTCATACGGAAATATATAGAAATTGACGAATTTATTGACAGTAAGGAGTTCAAATCCATTTCTGATAGTACTTTCAGTATGATAACATTCATACTAGCCAAGGGACTTCACTTTTGGTCGCTTCGCTCAATTGTATTATATAACAGAAAGCGAAGCGAACATAAAACAATAAATAATAATAAAATAATTGAGGCCTGTCGTGGCGCAGGGGCACAAACGTATGACTGTAAGCGACAGGTTGTGGGTTTGATCCCCCCACTCGAGAAAATGAAATATTTAATATTTTCAATTTAAATATTTAATGTTTCATTTCTTTGCTCTGGTATTAAGGCAAAGCGCGGCGTTGAGTTTCCCCACTCAACACCTATTACCTCAAATTCGGCAGAAAATGGGGAAGTGGAACGGAGTGTCTTAACACTGGGTTTTCCAAACTCTGCCTACCCTATATACCATGTGCGGGATACAGCGTGAAGTTAAAAAAAAAACAAATTTTGTTCTGTCGTGAGGCGGGGGTAATCGCCTGTGACTATACATTCGATATCCACTCTAGGAAATGAAATATATCAAATTTTCAAAGTAATATTTAATGTTTCATGTCTGCACTATGGTAACAAGACAATGCGCGGCGTTCAATTTCGCCACTCAACACGCAATACGGTAAATGAGGAACGTAACGGAGAGACTTAACATTGGGTTCCTAACTCTCTTTTGCCTACCCTGCCATGTGTAAAGTAAATAAGGTTAAAAAATAATAATTATAAAATAATCATGAACAATGAGACAATATTTAACTGACATCTAAAAAGAAAAATATCAGCTGGACATGTACCTATTAATGTACGTGATATTAATGGAATTCGAGCGTACTTGAGGCTTTCAAGTATATATGTGAGTTTCATAAGCGTACATACATACATATGTATATATGCGAAGAAATATATATATATATATATATATATATATATATATATATATATATATATATATATATATATATATATATATATATATATATATATAAAAAAATATATATATATATATATATATATATATATATATATATATATATATATATATATATATATATATATATATATATATATATATATTAATGTTTTAAATTTAAATATTTTGTGTT
>DWMZ01003473.1:0-12697 GCA_018249855.1 Eueides tales michaeli | reverse complement strand
TGTGACACATAATTTGCTAGTCCAAGTTTAAAATAAAATTAATCTATTCTGTATGAAATGTAATGCTAAATATACTTAATATTTCTCGCTATATATTTTGTTTTATTTTACAATTGTATCCAAAAAACATTAAAATTGAAAAACCTATTTAAAAAATAATAATAAAAATATTGAGACCTGTCGTGGCGCAGCGGCATAAGCGTGCGGCTATGACCGACAGGTTCTGGGTTCGATCCCCAGTCAAGGAAATGAAATATTTAATATTTTCAATTTAAATATTTAATGTTTCGCTTCGCTTCGCTCTGGCATAAGGCAAAGGGCGGAGTTGAATTCCGCCACTCAACACACAATGCGTCAAATTATTAAAAAAAGCTAAAATTTTTACAAATTTTTATTCTTATAATAACAAGTTTTTTAAAATATAATGAATAACAATCTCAGAGGTAAGGTTTCTCACGCTGTATTCTGCAAATAGTAGGCAGAAAGAGTTTTAACACGTGTCTTACTACATTTTTAGTTCAAATTCCAAAAAAAATCGTTTTGAGTAGTGGAACCAAACACTACACTTTATCATTTAAGATAATTACTTAATCGCTTCACGCTGTATCCCGTACATTGCTGGGTGGGATGTAACTTGGGAACCTAGTGTTAAGACACTCTGTTCCTCACTTTCCGCCGAATTAGAGGCATTGCGTGTTGAGTGGCAGAATTCAACGCCGAGTTAGTTACAGTGACACGCTTGTGCCGCTGCGCCACGGCAGCGGCCTCAATTTTAAGGTAATTGAAACACAAATAAATAAATTTATATTATGCAAATACGTGTGATTTTAATTTATGTAATCCTTATGTGTATACATATTACATTTATTTATCCTTACGCATTGTTAAAGTGCCATTCTACACAAGCTTTACCTTTAACACCGTTTATATCAACGTTGCTCCATCTTTCATAAAACTTCGCTTCTCTATCTTTGCCGATGTAAAATATGTCTTCATCGAACACTTGTACGCGAACTGCATAAGACTTACCTCCTGAAATTTGCCAATAATTTGTAAAATTTGTAAATTTGAGATTAGAATAAATAAATATTTAATATCTTAATATTCTTTTTTTTTATTATTACTCAATTTCCAAATTCAAAGTAAGTATTTAGGGCTCGTAATATACTAGCACTCGCATATGACAGTATCTTGTTTTTCTATTTACAAACATTTTAAAGATATTGTGAAAAAAAAATTATCATTATAACTCACGTGAAGATCAAACCTACGAATTTATAAGCGTTATACTGCACCACATTGTTCTTTTACTCACATTATTCCTTTCTATTACGTTACTATACGTTTAACTTTTGGCCAAACAGTACAGACCGCCTTATGTCAATTACCTTATTACCAACTAGTTTGTCCGCTTATTCTTCGTGAAATTTACCTGCTTTGAAAACAAATCCATAGTCTTTTGGCAGTATCTGATTTTCACCGTGCTGATAAAGTTGAAAGTCCGAAGAGTCCACAGCTATAACACTTTGGTCAGCCTTGCAACATAGATATCCGATTGTCAGACTGAAAAAGTTAGCAAAAATAACTATAGTTAGATTATAAAATTAAAAAAATATAATCTATACTTATAGTAAATCTGTGATCGATCATTCGTCTATACATGAGATATATTTAAAAATTGCCTATAGGAATGTTTATTAACGTAATAGGACCCAAAATAGCGATTATTAAAAAAAAATTGTGTGTTTGTGCGTTTGTACGCGCTAACCTCAGAAACGGCTAACAAGATTTAAATGCAGTTTTCACTATTATATTTTGGCAACCTTTCCTCAACATTTAGAGTTTGTTTTATTCCAATCGGTTAAAAAATAAAAAAATTACGTCAATTTAAAATATTAAATTTGACAAAATTGTAGCACAAAATTTTATTCATTTACCTGAAAGCGTAAGTGTCAAGCGAGTGAAGCCGTGGGTGGTTAGGTAGTTATAGATACAATATTTGTAAAAAGAATAAAAGTAGCTGATCAAATATTAGTTTCGAGCAATAATATCAAAATGAATGGTGATTTATATTGATTTCTACTCAAATGAATGTTATCATAGCTATAAAGGTCAAATTCAGTATTACAAAGATTTTTTAAAGTAGATGTAAATTATTGTATTTATCGTAGATTAATCTTATGATTCATTTTAGGAAAAGAAACTAACTGTGACATTACAGCAGGTTGAGATACACTTCCCACAGCCATGCAATCTCCATTTTCAAGGAAAATAAAATGATATACATAGCGATGAAAGTTACGCCATTCTCGGAACGGGCCTGTGAAATAAAAAAGTAATTATCATAATTGTTAAGAGTTATTTTTTTTTAATTAGTATATACATAATTATTCTTGGTTATATAAATTTGGTAAATAAATAATGATATCTACCAAAACTACGATCTCTCACGCATGGCATATTAAATTCGTAGGGTTTTTCGTCAATAGTCACCCTGCCATTTATGCAGCCCATTTGTTCGTAATGTGTTTGATGCAATCTAAAAAAATATTTTTTGAATTTTCACTTTTCACAATTGCTTTCACTATTTTAGATACTACTTATATTTGTTCTTGGGCTAACCGCCATTGAAACCTATATTCAATGATCTCATATTAACTCAATATTCTCATATTTTATTATTGTATTTGTTTGCGTTTATTTGATTTTCATAGCGCAGGGGCACAACGTGCAACTGTAAACGCGACAGGTTGCGGGTTCGACCCCCACTCTAGAAAATGAAATATTTAATATTCTCAATTTATATATTTCTATTTCTCCGCTATGGTAACAAGGCAAAGTGCGGCAATGACATCCGCCACTCAACATGACATGCCTCAAATTAGGCGGAAAGTGGAAACTGGAACGGAGTGTCTTAACACTAGGTCCCCAAGGTACCTCTGCCTATATTGCCATGATCGGGATACAGCGTGAAGGTAAAAAAAATTGTTTATATTTACTTCATTTAAGATAAGTTTATATCAATGATCAATGGCAGTTAATTAATATTTGAAAAAAAATTAATTACTTTTTTACTAAGTTAAAGTAATCTCTTGACCAAGGCTCCCGGGCCATGTCATCCGCAGCACTTAGCGGCGACATTTGCGTGTCATATTCAAACTGCGGCCATTGAGCACTCCAAGTTAAGTCAGCTGTTACTTTTATCATCCTATCGGGATTACTCCTTGACCTGAATTAACAAAAGGTATTTCATAAAATGACTTATCTTTAGGGCTGTGGTGTGGTAACAAAACAAAACACGGCGTTGAACTCTGCCACTCAACACTCTCTGCTTGAAATTCGGCAAAAAATATCTTAACGCTACTAGAAAAAATCTTGAATTATTTCTTGGTGATATTTAAAATCCTACTTCGTTAATTTCGTTAATAATTAAGTTGCAAATAATAACCGACAATATTGTAAATGATTTCAAAGCCTATGTTTAAACTAAAAAGTAATGGTTTCTACAGTTCATTTATAATATGTTTTAATTTTTAAATACAAATTCTCTAATCAAACAAATTCCTGAAGATTTCATATGGTAAATAGGACCTGTCAATTTTGAAAAAATACTGCAGCTGTCTATAATAATCAGGTTTTCAATTTAACACGAAATAAAAGCTCTGGTAAAAGCACTTTCGCAAATTACGTTTGGCGTGGTTTATTACGATTTAAACAATAAATTACGATATTTAAACAATAAAATTCTGTTAATTTTTAAAGATAATATTTTTAATTAATTTATATATTTTATTAAAAAAATACAAAAACCATAACTCACTTCATGTTTCCATTGTATAATAAACGCCAAGCGCGCATTGGTATAACATTATTTATCGAAATGCCACCAACACTGTAATCGTCATTTTCTTCATGTTTTTGCAAATATGTATCTGGAAGACTAGGAGAAAGAAGAAGTTCTTCTTCCTTCAGCTATATAAAATCATATAAATAGTTAATTTGCAATTAAAATCTAGTTACATATAAGAATATTTTATGCAACGGATATTATAAGATATATTTTATAAGAAAAATGCATAAAGAAATGTTTATGATAAAGCCAAATAAATAAATACTAAGTAACCTTTAAATATAAAAAGGAATCGCATATAAGATTAGGTCGTCTCGCCAGTCCACAAATTATCGCGTCTCCATTTTCTGCCAATCCATTAAAATACACTCCATCTATAGACTGTTAAAAGACACTTTTTATAATTATAACATATGAAGTGAATAAGTTAAGTATCGGACTCAATCCAAATTAAGGAGGCTACCTTCGAATGTCCTCCCAAATTATATTTTTCATCTAGATTAGCATTACGCTGTTGTACATAAGCCGCTTCATCAGTTTTATACCATTCGATGATTAAAAGTTTTTTAATGTGAATCCACAGCTGAAATTATAGCATTTTGACTATTTTAATTGTTATATATATATATATATATATATATATATATATATATATATATATATATATATATATATATATATATATATATATATATATTTTTTATATATATATATATATATATATATATATATATATATATATATATATATATATATATATATATATATATATATATATGAAGATTTCATATATATATACATTCATTTTTTATTTTAAAAATTTAGTCTAAGCATGCTGTACCTGTATAACTTTTAATTATGACAAAGTTAATTTGAAAATATTTTTTTATTAGTGAAAAAAAGAGTATTATCAGACAAAAAGATGAAATTATATATAAAATATATATAAATAAATTTAATGTTCATAAAAATACATACAGTAATTGATTAGATACTTAGGACCAGCTTAAGAATTTTTATATAGGGCACTGACCTTTCGCACGTTAAGAAAGCTGTACATAAATATAAACTTTATCCAGTATGTTTTATTTCGCTGTTGATAAATACCTAATATCGCCGGCTTACACTTCCTATTTATAAATCTAAATAAAAGCACTATACCTATTGAAATTACTAAAGAAGTAACGCACGATAACATTTTAATATTAAACTTAACGTGGTAACAGAAACTCGCAAAGTAATTACTGATTAAGTAAAGAAATGATTATGCAATTTAACAACTGGTGATATCTTATCTAATTCAGATTGAATTTGTTTTGTAACCTATATTCTAGTCACTAATTACTTCGATAAATTTTTATTATGAAAAAGTATTAAAAGACGAATAACACAAGTACAAAAAAAAGGTAATCGTAAAACATACTGAATTTAAAAACGTATAAAAATTTGAACGAACCAGGATTTGAACCTGCGCTTCTTGGAAATCGTTCAAGCGCCCTGACCAACTAAGCCATTCGTTCTCACCAAGCTACATCGTTTTCTTTCGTAAGTTTGGAAGAACACTTTAAAAAATAGTAAAAATCGTAAAAGATATTTTTTTCTTTACGGTACCCAAAACCATGGGAGCTCAATGAATGTAAGAGGATTGTAATGAAAACATATTTTTTTTTAGTTAAATTGCTATATTGTATATAGTTAAACTAGAATATTGATCGTATCAAGACTATTAAAGTAATAAAAAGATAAAATAGAAAGCAAAGATTGTAAACACCATTAGTTGTGGATTCTCGATCTCCTCTCGAGGAAATGATTTATTTAATAATTTTCAAATTAAATATTTAATGTTTTCATTTCTTCGCTTAAATAACAAGGCAAGTGCGGCGTTGAGTTCCACCACTCAACAAGTAATGATCCAAAATGGAGTGTCTTTACACTAGGTAAGTTCCATTTGCCTACCCTGTCGTGTGCGGGGTACATCGTGAAATTAAATAAATAATCGTACAATCTAGAAATAGTTGAGTAAATAAATAAATAAAAAAATATAAATATATCTTATCATTTATTTTAATTAGCAATTTAGATAAGGATATTATAAATGAACTGTAGACTCCGTTACAATTTTCAATGTTTAAAATAATATTAAATTCAAATTTCATTCAGCTGTGGCTAACAAATGTTTGTGGACACACTCCTCCTTGTTAATGAGATGTGTTGTTTTGTTGACGAGCTGCATCAAAGTGTTCAAGTTGCTAGACCATTCATTCAGTCGGTCAGAAGCATCCATGTTTAATCTGTGATATAAATATTAATATATATTTACAGTAATTACAGACAGTAAATTTTTTTCACGTTTGCCACGATTTTATTTAACACGGAACTCAACGCCGAGCTTCGCGTGCGCGTCTTCTTACCAGGGTGAATAAATGATAATAATTTATCCTCTCAATGTTTTACAACTGGCGCGATTAGTCAGGCGGTGAGCGTGACGCAGATGACGTCACTACGCCCTCAAAGTTTACAATTAAAAATATATGTTAGTGCCCCTGGTACAACCCTATTAAAATGCACCGATAAGATTCGATCCACACGACATATCTCTAAATAATCAGTGATCCTTACATACAAGGTAATATGATATGAGAAAATACAAAATAGAAAATCAAATTAAAAAAAAATCTTATTAATATTATTATAAATCCGAAAGTTTGTACGGATGTGTGTATGTTTGTTACTCTTTCACGCAAAAACTACTAAACGGATTTTCATGAAACGTTGCAGTAATATAGCTTTGATATCAGAATAACATAATAAGTTAAAATTTATAGGGATTTTAACCGACATAAAAAAGGAGGTTTTTTATGTATTTTCAAAAATTCCGATTTTCAAAATTCTTTTTTTGTTTGAGAGGGTATATTTCACAATTGGTCCCATGGTAAGGAGATCAGGATCTGATGATGGAAATCTGGAGAAATCGAGGGCAACCCTCAAATTTGAAAGGCACTGATGCGGTTTTTTCGTATTTCGTACGCAATTGGGAGATCTGTATCTGACTATCATCTCATTTTATTAACCGACTGCAAAAAAGGAGGAGGTTCTTAATACGTATGTTCCTCAGATTACTCGAAGATGGGAAAACCGATTTAAAAAAAAAAATATCGTTGGAGTTACACAAAGATAATTACTGTAGGATTATTTATCTTAAATAGTTCTAAATAAAAGTCCGCGACAGTATATATCTATCTCTTATGTGTAAGTCACTATGACCAAAATAGTGAACGCGGACGAAGTCGCGTGTAACAGCTAGTAGGACATATTTTTTAGTGTCACGTTGGACGCTAAAAGATATATCTTATTATTCATGCGGGATTTCTGCGTTTTACTACAGCATAATGCACGGTAGGAAACTGAAACCTAGTGACGATGCGTGTTGAATGGTAAAATCTAATCCGAGTCAAAAAATTACAATATTTATTTTCAACTACACCTTTCACTAAGATAATATGCTATATATCAGGGGTGGCCAACTCAATCGGACTCGAGATTTACTATCTGTCTTTCTAATACTTTTCTTTTCGATCTACCGACTAGCATTTTTTTAACTATACTGGTGAGCAATTAAACTTTTAATTAAGAAAGTTTACATTAAAAGTGAGTTGAATATCTCAGAATATCATCATCAGAATACCCCAATGGTATTTAAAATACTTAAGACGGTACTTAGGTGTCCATAATTTTAGCCCCGTAATGCCTCTGGTCTGCAATCGACAGGCCTAGAAGCCAACTTGTCGGTCGACAAGTTGGCCTCCCCTGCTCTACAATTTACGATTTACCTGAAATGGACGACACCCGCCGGCCGATCGATCTTGGCCTTTACCACGCCCCCCACGACGAGCTGACTGAGCGCGTCCTCCGTCTCTGTGACGGTGAGGCCGAGCAGCTCGCTCATACGCTGCAGCGTGATGCGCGTGTAGTACATCGACATGATGCGAATATTCTGGAATTCAAAAGGATATAGATATAATTAATTTATTTGCGGATCGACGATAGAAGGATTGCTCGCAACGACCACTGCCAGCCCTCTAGAGGGCTGCAACGTTCCATCTGCGACGATATGCAATATACGAGCGCGCACTGATAGGGTGTCCACCCAAGGGAGGAGATACTACCCTGTTACAATGTGAGCGGACCCTTGCTACAGGCTGTAAAGTCTCTTTACAGAGATCACTCAGCCTGCGTGCAAGTAAGAGCTGGTATGTCGCCTTGGTTTGACATCCAATAGGGTGTTAAACAAGGTTGCGAGATATCAGCTTAGTTGTTCCATTTGCATTTGGATAGCTGTCTCCAAGGAGTGAAACAAAGTGACAGGGGAGTAAAAGTAGGTAAGTTGAATGTAAATTGCCTGATGTATGCAGATGATGCAGCTTATTGCATTATCAGAAAGTGAGTTAGACATTGGTTACCACTTTCGAAGAAGTGTGTGCAAATAATGGTTTAAGCCTGATTACGAATAAGACGAAAGATCTGATATTTTTAAAGAAATGAAGAAAGAACGCAATGCAAGATCAGCGTAAATGATAAGATATTAGAACAAGTTAATGAGATAGTATATCTAGTAAGTATGTGTAGTAGAGACGGAAGATACGAAATGGATGTGGAAAGGTGCCTTAGCTGCATTCTTAACGGTGCGTTAACTGCATTGTTGAGACGACGAAACGTCATATCTGCGCGTTTAGCCGTACCCAATGCAGTATTGGTACCGACTCTGTTGTACGGCGGCGAAACGTGGGTACTACAGAAGCAGAATGTAAGAAATGTGAATACTGTGAAGATGCGAGCTCTTCGTAGGATATGCGGAGTTAGTTTAGCTGATCGCATACCCAATGAGATACACAGAATAGTAGGTACCAGCGTGAATGTCACTGTGAGATTGAAGAGAACGTGCTCAGGCGGTTTGGGCAAGAATTAGGAAGGAAAAGTGTGGTAAGAGAAGGAAGGGGAGATCTTGGTTGACCTTCGAAAACACAGTATCTTCGATACTGGAGGAGGGTCACGTAAAAAGCATGAGGACCACCCGGAGGGCATGTATGAAGAGGTTAATGACATTAGACGAGGCGAAACAGGTATGCCGAGACCGTAGCATTTCTCTCTCCTTCCCCCGCTAGGAATATAGCGTGAAGCTAAGTAAGTAAGTTATTGCTGTAAATATACTTATAATAAACGTGTAACTCATCGTTCTATATACATGGAAGATATATAAAAAAATATTATATATAATGAACCCAAAATAGTTTTAATTTATTTTTGAATTTCTTATCTGTTTGTCTGTGCGGTCGTACGCGCTAATCTCAGACACAGATAACCAGATTTAAAAGTAGTTTTCACTATTATATTTTGGCAACAATTAATAATATAAAGTGGTTAATATATTAAAAAAGTTAAGTGAATTTAAAATATTTAAATTGACAAAATTGCTATAATTTACTAATTCATTTAGCAAAATTTCTTTTTTAATGTATAGAAATTGTCTTAAAAGTGATAGTTTTATTAGAAAAAGAATGTAATTATGATAAGTAAACATTATGTGTAATTCAAGCGTACGAAGCCGCGGGCGAATGACTAGTCTGTACTGTAATAAGTCGCTGATTTTTACATATCGTGCGAGTGGTGGAACTCATTACCATACTTTGTGTTATAGCTATATAGAGGAAATGAAAATATTAAATAATTCCTTCTCAGTCGTGGGAAACAAAAACAACAACCACACTTAAATACACACGCTGTGACATGGCGCTACGCTGGCATTTTTCATATATTGTAGATTTATCCCAGAAGAAATTAGTAAAATATAACGGCACAAGCGTGCGACTATAAACACAAGTTGTAAAAAATTAAAATTTTAATATTCTCACTTCCTTGCTCTGGTATTAAAGTACATTTTTATGTTTTCTAAAAAACTACGTTTATTTTCTAGGAATAGAGTAACATTATTAAAAATATTTAAAATATTTTCACTCTTACATGTTCTACCACTCTGTTTTTGAGGTTGTTCCAGCGTTCCTGTCCTTTCTCATCAGAGGTATTGAAGTATGGTGTCTTCTTCAACATCTTTTCATACGTAGAACAAAGGGTACTCCATCTTATGATCTCGGGGGTGATGAATAAACCTAATAATTGTCTGTAAAAGTAACAATCATTAGTAAGTATACATTATCCAAGTTAAATATTTATCTACTATAACAACATTATATCATAGTTCCACTATGGTAGTCTTACTGTATAGGAATCATAATAGTAAAAGATGTATAGATTATTATATTACTCGCCCATATACGGTTGGCAAAGGGAACCTGGGAACCTAGTGTTAAGACACTTCGTCCCCATTTATACACTTCCGTTTTTTAAACATTCCATTAACATGTTACTTCAACGTCATGCTGCGTTTTGCCTTGTTATCGAGTGAGGTAATAGGAATCGAATCCACACTCATCACATTTACAATCACAATTGTGCCTCTTCACCATGACGGTCTCAGAAAAAATTGAATTTTGAAATATTTATTTTATGTGATCAGTGTGAGTTGGGTGGAAATTGTAGAATTCTATGATTGTGGAACCAATTCATACTCAACACGAAATAACTTGAATTCTGATGAAAAGTAACAGTGTGTTGACACTTTTTACTATTTTTAAAGTGTTATTCCACACTTAGGAAAGAAAGATACTAAATTTAAAAATATTTATAATTTGAATGAAGCAGGATTGGAGCCCGCGCCTCTTGGAAACCGTCCAAGTGCTCTGACCAACTAAGCCATTCATTGTCACCAAGCTCCGTCGAAATTCTTATACGCATATTACAACTTATTTATGTTGTTAGCATCTCAGTTGGAAGATTTTTACAAATTTCCGCTACCCAAAGATAATTCGTCAAAATTGTCATTTGGCAATAGAAAATTATATTTATTAAATATTTGTATTATTTTTAAAGTGTTATTCCACTTTTAGAAAAGAAAAACAACTAAATTTAAAAGAAGAATGGCTTAGTTGGTCAAAGAGCTTGGACAAATTTTTCAGCGTTTTTAAATCTAGTGTATTGACACTTTCTTTCAGCTTCTTTCTGCCTGTATGTTTGTTTTTTTGTAATGAATATGATAGATTTTTATTTTGAAAAAATCCTACATTACTCAATAGATCAAACAAAATTGTCACATTAGATACATTTGTATAAATAAAAAACCAAAGAGCCTCATATACACAACAGGTCACAGCTTCACTATACATTTAAATTATTTTTTAAACAAAATCTTACTTGTACTCAGGCAATTTATCTAAATCTTTATCTTCATTCAGTCTGTGGGTAAGATCTGCCTGTTCATTGTCATAGGGAGCCAGGATAAGGAAGATGACACTGCCAATGAGGGCATCAGCTCCACCGAGCTGACCGAGAGCTCTAAAGTGACGGCAAACAGATAGGTACTGGCCATTGTGTTGGTCTACTGCTATCATTAATCTGTAGAATTTTTCTTTTAATTCCTGAAAACATTGTAGTTGAGTAATGATAAATAATACAATTTTATTGACTAATCTGAATTACTTTCTTGTTATAATAACAAATAAAACTTTTAAGACAATATCTATACACTAAAAACTAAAATTTCAACTAAATTAATACAAAAATTGTGGGAATTTTGCAGCTAAAACTAAATACTTTAAATTGACGTATTTTTTATTTATTAACCTATTGGAACAAAACAAACACTACATGTTGATGTAAAGTTGCCAAAATATAATACTGAAAACTGCATTTAGCACAAACGCACAGACTAACACAATTGAACATTGAACATTTTCAAAACCACTATTCTGTGCCCTATTGTGTTAGTAAACACACTTACAACAATTTTTTTTTATATATCTTCCATATACAGACTGCGATAACTTACAGATTTATTATAAGTAAAGATGTATTGCTATGTAACAGTAATATGTAAATAGGTTTTCACTTCAAATTGTATTTCTATGTATTAAATTTGCAGTTAAACATTTTAAACTCATCCTTTTACTAATCAAATGAATAAACTACAAATTTACAATTTATTACTTTTAACTTGTATTTTTATACTTCAAAATCATCCAAGTCATAAAAATTTGAAATTATCATTTGTACATTTAATATTTGGCAGGATGACTTAATTTTTATATATTTTCTATTATTATACTTTCTCTATTTTCATTTTCATTCTCGATTTTTATGCAATTTATTTAAATACTTAATTTTTTATTAGCACCTTACAATTTTATAGAACTGTAAACAAGTATATTTCTAAGTTATGTAAAACCACTGTGAACACTGCTTAACAGGATTTTATAACATTTATTGTTTAAGTATCATGACATTTTTCCTTTAATTTATTTCTTTATTACTTTTTAACATCTGCTAATAGGAACTTCAAATTTCTCTAACTTTAAAACTAAACACTATAGTATAAAATTATTGTGCAAATTGCAAATGGAAAATTCTTGGCGAACCATATAATATATTTAAAAATAATAAAATTAGCATTTATTAGAGATCTTATTTTTTTTAGTTCATCCATATGGAAAAATTATTTTACATCCACATAAACCCCATATTGTACTAAAACTTAGCAGTTGTTTAATTTTTTTTAAAGTGTTTATGGAAATAGAAATTATAACAAATATCCTACAGCTTTTATATAACATTTCCTTACTTGTGTATTATCCTCTTCAAAGAATTTTGTATTTATTTTCTTGGATATGATTTGAGTTCTGATATAATCTTTAATAGCTAGACAAAGCCTCATTTGTTCCAAAATAAGTTCAACCTTTT
>DWMZ01003472.1:0-12698 GCA_018249855.1 Eueides tales michaeli | reverse complement strand
TATATATATATATATATATATATATATATATACATATATATATATATATATATATATATATATATATATATATATATATATATATATATATATATATATATATATATATATATACATATATATATATGAAATGGACAACAAATACCTGTAAATTATCACTTTTCGGTCTTTTTTCTTCATTTGTACTACCTTTGTCTCTTTTCATGTCAAATTTTGTAACTGTAGGTTTTGATTTTGCAGCAAATTTCTTAGAAAAATAACAAAAACGATACATAATGTTCGTATCTTGTGATTGAGTTGATTTGGAGCGTAATTTATTCCATTTTCAGACTAATACCTCTACGCAATCACGAGATAAATGGCCAACGGGCGGACAAAAGAATCAAAAGAACAACTGTAAGAAGGAACTGAAGCAGGATCACTTTGATCTTTTTAAAACATGTTAATTAATATATCAAAATTCTTCGTTAAACAAATTTGAAACATTATTGTAATAAATCTAAGTATTAATATCATTCATCATACTTTAGATACTAGTTTAACCGGTCTATTTTGATAATTACCATATTTATTGCCTTTGTAGTGCAAGGGCACAAGCGTGTGACAGCAAATGCCACAAGTCGGGTTCGATCCCCATACGAAAAAGTGAAATATTTTATATATTATAATGAAATATTTAATATTTTCACTTCTTCGTCGTTGACTTCCGCCACTCAACAAGCAATGCCTCAAACTCAGCAGAAAGTGAGACTGGAGCAAAATATATATATATATATATATATATATATATATATATATATATATATATATATATATATATATATATATATATATATATATATATATATATATATATATATATATTTAACGGTCAGTCAGATGATCAGTGGGGCATCAATTAAAAAAAACCGGTCTATATTATATTACAGTAGGCCTCTCATTGAATGTGCAAAAACCAAGGCCGGATATCTTGAGTAATTAAGATAAAGACTTCTTGTTTGTATTTTATTGTTTAAAGTTTACTGAATTTTCGTATATAAATAAATATATACATTTTTCGTCACTATGCATCCTGGTAGACAAAGGGAACCTGAGGTAGACAGAGGGAACTTGGGAACCTAATTTTACGATATTTCGTCTTAATTCTTGAGACTAAGGACATATTCTACTCCCTTTTTCACCTCACGACGCGCCCGATGGCCTCTTTTTTTAATTGGGGCATCAGTATGTTCTAAAATGAGATACTTACGATCGATTCTCACTTGGAGGAATTATATATTCATTATTTTATTTCCACCCTCTGGTAACGATAGAAAAGATTTTTTCCGCCACTAAAGATTGATTTCCTCCACTCCACTCAAAACACAAAGCTCTAAGAATTTAATGGAAAGCGGAGGTTGAGTGAATTTTTTTAACACTAGGTTCCCAGGTTCCTTCTGCCCAACCTACTATGTGCGGGAACATAGTCTATAGATTGAATCTGAAAAATAAACGAAAATTAACTTAAATTTTTAAAATCACATTATAGCTACAACTGTTGCGTTTTTTAGTTATTACGTAGCGTGTTGGCAACGAGACGCATTACGGACATATGTAGACAGATTAAAATAATTACCCAATACCGTCTAATAATAGGCCATGTTAAAAACACAATATACTTTTAATTAATGAGATTTATTTTTAGTTATATATGTTTTCAACGCGACGGAAAGTAGAGAGTTGAAGGAGATAGTGTCTTTATAGGAACGTAGTGTCTTAACTCTAGGGTCTTAGGTTTCACTCTGCTTACCCTACTATGTTCATAATACAGTGTAAAGCTAAATAAAATAATTAAATAATGCTAAATGAAATAACTAAATAATGCTAAATAAAATAATTAAATAATGCTAAATAAAATAACTAATTATTGCTTAATAAAATAACTAATTATTGCTTAATAAAATAACTAAATCATGCCAAATATTAAATAATGTCTTCTCCCGATTGAATTATAAGAATATTTATTTATTATTTAAGTATATTTAGGTAAAATTTATAAAATATTTAACTATGGTTTACTATATTGTTATACAATTCATAAATCATATTTTATATCTTACTTCAGCTTAATCTTATAAAATTCAGTTAAACAATTCGGAAGATGCACCAAGACATTTCTTTTCATTTTATCTGCTTATATTTTCGTATTGTATAAATAACTCTATACACTTAGCTATTTTAAAATCACAGTCAGACGCTTTTATTTTTATGTATAGAATATAGATATATAGACTAGCTCCCATACTTCTTCATGGCAGGGTAAGCAGAGGGAACTAAGTGTAAAGACACTCTTGCGTTCGGAACGTGACAATGAGTCATGCTTTTGCGTGCGTGCAGCCGACGTAAGTATTTTTTTAAGACCAGACCAGACCAGTAAGACCTACCTAACTGTTATGTACCTACTCGTTTTGATATTGATTAAAAAACCTTACCAAAAAGAAATCCGATTATTTTAATATTCGCCACTGTGATGCTCAACGCGTAATGTCTTTAAGATAGTGTGGAAAGTGCACATCTCAATGTTCTCAAGCTTTGTTCAACCTATCTTGCTTAAAACCTTAATACTTTTAAGGTTCCATAGCCAAAAGGTAAAAAGGCAGCCCAATATTAAGAGTACGTAGGCTATATATATATATATATATATATATATATATATATATATATATATATATATATATATATATATATATATCATAAATCATGTAGTTAGACAATGGAAATATTTACAGACGACGTGTTTCTGTTGCCGCTATAACAAAAAATACTAAAAAAAAACAAAATAAAATAAATATATGAAGTGCTGTTATTATAGATAATCTCTAATATATTCTTATTTGTCTATCTGAATTTCTGAATATTTGTCACGTAAAAGCTTCACGAAATTATATGTTATTTTCCAAACCGTATCTGCCAGAGTCTATCTACTTTAAGACCTAGTACACGTTTCGTCTTTATATGACTTTCAAACGACAATTTGTATGGAATTATCGTATTCATGGCAGAGCAAAGTGTGCTATAGTATAATAGTTCTATAAGTATGAGGTATCTATTGAGGCCTGTTATGGCGCAGTGGTACAAGCGTGTGATTGTTACCGACAGGTTGTGGGTTCGATCCCCACTCGAGTAAATGAAATATCAAATATTTTCAATTTAAATATTAAAAATTTCATTTCTTCGCTGTGTTAACAAGGCATAAAGAGGGTAGGCAAAGGGAACTTAGGAACCCGGCGTCGAGTTCCGCCAGGTTCCTAAGTTCCCTCTGCCTAAAAACGGAAAACGGCCCTAAAGGCAACTTTGCATACTCAAAAATAGGTAGTCATATTGAAAACCTCTAAATAACCGCATGTCATTAACCTTTCAGGGTATTTTTTTGGTCGATCGTCATATTTTTGTATTAAATATATCTTAAATAATAAATCTAAATGCAAATAAGAATTATTGTTAAAGGTATAACGTCGAAATTTAATCTTGTTGCAATAATTGTTTTATGATCCCTTATTTACTAAAATATATACCTATATATAATAAAATTATAACTGATCTCTGTATGTACATACAAAGGACATGTATGAAAATATGTGATTGGGGGCATTTATCGGCGTAATACAACTTAAAACCATATTTTTAAAGTTTTTGTCTACTTGTTGGTTTGTTTGTTCGTCTGTGCGCTTGTTCAACCGTCACAGAAACGGCTTAGGCAATTTAAATATAGTTTTTACTATTGTATTTTAGCAAACTACTTCTAAAATTTAGTGTTTATTTTAATTTCATCGCTTTTATACCTAAAAGCTATAAAAATAAATAAAAACGTTTATAAAAGTTATTTGTAGCTTCTTCGCAGTTGTTTTCTTGAATTGCCTGAAAGTTATTTTTCAATATTATTTAATATAAAAGATAATATTTTAAGAATAGGGAAGTAAATAATGTTAATGAATAATTAATAACGTAGTTCAAGCGGATGAAAACAGGCTCTTTGGCCATATAAACGATCAAAATTTAATTGTCCGAGACCTTCCGTTGCGTACAGTGCCATTGTTAGCGCGACAGGTTGTTGGTTCGATAGCCACTGTAGGAAATATTTCAAATTTTCATTTCTCCGATCTGGTAACAAGGTAAATTGCGACGTAGAGTTCCGCCATTCAAAAAGTAGAGCCTCAAATTCGGTGGGGAACGGAAGTGTCTAAATGGTAACAGAGTCTCTTAACACTAGGTTCCTAAGTTCCCTCTGCCTATCCTGCCATGTGCAGGAACAGCGTCAATCTGAAAAAAAAAGATAAAAAGTATTTACTTTTCTATCAAAGATCACGTTAATATTAAATGAATATTTTAATATATTGAACAATAAAAATGTGCTGATATTAAAACGTCAACGAACTGGAAGTAAACACTGATTAAACTTTAATTATGTATATAATGTTGAATGAAAAAAATCATTAGCGAATTCTAAAATTAAAGTATATATTATCATTCTTATATTAATATATTATTATCAATATGAATGTATATATTAACTTCTCGCTGTATACCGCACATGGCAAGGTAGACAGAGGGAACTTGAGTATCTGTCTTGAGTGTTAAGACTCTCCGTTCCTCCGTTCAAGTGGCGGAACTCACACCCCGCTTTGTCTTGTTACCAGAACGGAGAAAATAATATTTTAAATACATAATTTTCAGGAATAGGAATCAAACCCACGACCTGTCGTTTACACTTATTCTATTAATGTATTTATTAGCTATCATTATGTAAGGTTATGCATTGATTATTTTAAACTGTATTGAGAAAAAATTGTGTCAATATAAATGATATGTCATTTCTGTTTTGACAGTATCGGTACTTTGAAATTATTTGATTATTTAATTTTTTATAATCAACGATATAAAGAGTTGAGGCCTGTAGTGGCCCAGAGAGACGTAACAGGTTGTAGGTTCGATTCCTTCTCGAAGTAATAAGTTCCACTCAACACAGAGAAGCAAATGTCATAGAGGCTGATATCCTAGTATCCTAGTAGGACACACAATTTCTATGAAAATTTTTCCGTTCTCCAATATCAGTCGAATTTGAGGCAAAACCAAATTGTATAAATATTGAAGAGTCATATATAGCTTCACGCTGTATATCGCAGATGGCAGGGTACGCAGAGGGAAGTTGGGAACCTAGTGTTAAAACACTCCGTTCCATTCTCCATTGACAATTTGAGGCATTACGTGTGTTGAGTGGTGGGACTCACGCCAAATAATAAACATAGGATTTAATATTTTTCCATATACTTATATAAGCAATATAAGTTTTAACTAAATAATATATACTTAAAAAAAAACTAATTAATTTACATGATTTATACACAACATTTAACTGAGATAATTGTATAGAATTTAATCTTTTGAGCCCTTCAACTAATTATAGATGGCCATCTCATAAATTATAATTTTCGTTCATAATAAAACAATAAACCGTTAATTGCTTTGAAAATATCAGTTTAAACTAGGCTTGTTAAAATTTAAACGGTTTTTTTTAATATACAAGTAAATTGGTATTTTATTGTTGTGTATAACGTACTTTATGTGTGTGTGTGTGTGTGTGTAGATGTGTAAAATAAATAATGACTATAGTGTGTTTATACGTTGAAAACTTAACAAAAAAAAATCACCTCTAAACTTACTGACAGCTTCAAACAAAGGTAAATAACCTTAATCTTATAAAAATAAGCTTAGTACTTCTTATTTTGAATAAAATTAAATAATTTTAACCAAAACTGAGTGTCTACATTCATGGGGAGAAATATATATTTACTTTTTTTTCTAAATTATCGTTTATAAACAAAGCCCCAGTAAAACTATAGTGCTACAAAAAAATAAATAAGATATGAAATCAAATTAACCGAAAATAAACTTGTTATAGAGAACCTGTTGAATAATTACCAAATATTAAAATTGATATTAATATGAATAAATTATACCGCGTTGTTTATGATCTCATCACTTATGATGGTACTTAACGAGTTCGTATAAATGTACGCACAATTTGATATTAGCTTTACACTGTATCCCCTGGGAACCTGGGAACCTAATGGTAAGACATTTCGTTCCCATTAAACACTTGCTTTCTCCACTTTCTTCTGAATTCTGGAGACATTGCGTGTTGAGTGTTGAAACTCAATGTTAATAGCGCGAAGAAGTAATTATATTAAATTTAATTTCATCGAATGGAAATTGAACCTACAACCGTCTTTACAATTGTACGCTTATACCTTTGAGCCACGTCTGGACTCAAGATATATATAATCTGACATGACCAGACGTCGTAGCCTGTTTACAAATTAAATTACTTGACATGTTTTTGTCATGGTGCAGCGGCACAAGCGTGTGACTGTAAACGACAGGTTGTGGGTTCAATCCGTACATGAGAAAATAAAATATTCATTATTTTCAAATATAAATATTTAATGTTTTCATTTTTTCGCTCTAGCAATATGGCAAAGTGCGACGTTGACTTTCATCACTCAACAAGCCTCAAATTCGGTGGAAGTAGTGAACGGAACAACGTGTCCTGACACTAGGTTCCCAAGTTCCCTCTGCCTACCCTCCCATGTGCGGGATACAGCGTGAAGCTAAAAATAAAATGTTTACGCCAGAGTAAAACCAAGCCTATGCCATAGAGTTGCTAAGATCAAAGATCAAATATTCCAATTACATTAGTATAGTGACAAGCCTTGTCATTTAATATAATATATTAGGTATTTATAGCACAAAAGGTTCAATTTAATTAAAAATTATAATATCGAGCTCGGGTAATCCCCGATCTGTGGAACGAGAAGGGATTTCAAAAATTATAGTTTAAACTAGTTATAATTTAGTTTTTATTTTTATTTTTTAGTAATTTATTAAAATTTTGAACGTAGTGCGATTTAAGCCCACGCCTCTTTGGTAATCGTCCAAATATTCTGAACAACTAAGCCGTACGTTCTTACCTCATAACTTAATTACAGTTTTAATAAAAAACGAGCAAAAATGTCTTAATTTTTTCACGCGGTATCATCACAGCGGTTAAAACACTCCATTCTCCATATTTCGCGTAACTGTAAAAACATAGTTTGTTAAGTGACGGAGTTTAACGCCAAGCTTTGTCAAAAGCTAAAACCAAACAAATCGAGAATCGATTGGAAGTCTAACCGTTGTTGATCTGTAGTTCAGCCACTGAGCTGATACCGCTTTTTTATATGTCATTTAGAACTCTATATTTAATAGAGTCATTATAATGTTTGTAGAGAATATTTTAGTTTCACGAGAACTCTCATGTGACAATTTTTTTTTTATTATGTCAAGTGGTAAAACTCAGTAATTTTAAATATTAACATCTCGACTATGTTTCAGTGGGATTTGAGCATTATTATATAATTTTAAAGAATATGTATGTATATGTGTATATACATATTTATTTTATATTTCTTTTTCTCCTTCAGAGAGCTGAGCTGTATCTCGCACAAGGCAGGTTACGCAATTGGGTAGAAACTTTGTCAAAGAATATACAACTTTTTTTTAAGAGTATACAAGTTTGCCCAAATACAATAGTAAAAACCGCACTTAAATCGGTAAGATCGTTTTTTTTTAAATAACGTAATAGATACAGAAATAAGCAAAGTAAAAAAATCATTGTATACTACATTGGTCTATATTATATTTATAAATGTCGATAATAATTTTTTTTTATGTATCTTACATGTACAGACAGTGTCGTAACATTAGGTTACCATGTTCCCTTTGCCTACACCCCCCCCCCTCCCCCCTACATGTGATTTACAGCATGAAACTAAATAGAAGAAAAAAAATAAAGCATACCAACAACCAAATTGAAACAAATCGCTAGTCTAAATACTTTATCATAGATAAATAACATAATTTAGAAGTTACTAAAAAAGCTGCTTCGTCATAAAAATTATTACTTTTACGTAATTACTTATGTACATTTTTGTCATAAGCAATAAATATATGAACAACTTTCCTTTCCATTACTCTTTAATTAATGTTTGTAGGCTACCGGAATACATTTTATGAGTAATAATATTTAACATGAATGTTATATTCAATTGCAATGTAGATATAAATTTAGGAGCAAGTGCAGTGGTGAACTGTTAGCCCGCCAGGTTGTGGGTTCGAATAAAATAATTTATATTTCCATTTTCTTTGATCTGGTTCCTCTACTCAACACACGGCGGAAGTGGAACGGAAGCATCTTAATGAGAACGGAGTGTCTTAACACTGGCTTCCGAGCAGCCTGCTATGTGCATGATGGAGCGTAAAATCAGAACCAAAAACCTATAATAATTTAAGTGTACATACAAATCGTAATGACTTTCCAGTTTCATATTTATTGAAGGTGTAAACTTTGATATATATATATATATATATATATATATATATATATATATATATATATATATATATATATATATATATATATATATATATATATATATATATATATATATATATATATATTAAACATGATTATCTCATATAATTTATTTTTACACACTCTCTGGTAACAATGTTCCGCCGCTGATCACATAACGCCTCAAAAACACCTTCATTCTAAGTGACCTGATATATAAACCTAAAAAAAAGAAAATAAATTGCATAGAAATAAATCAAATAATAAAAAGTTTCACGCAACTCGATTGTAACACGATTTGGCAAACCATTCGGTGCTATTGAAACTTTTGTGCTTTGTAATGTAAATCTACATTACGCTAAAATAATAATACATATTTTGAGCTGAACAAGGAATTGGGACACGAAATATCGTAATGGGAACGTAATGTGTTAACACTGGGTTCCCTGGTTGTCTGTGCGTGCCCCGCTATGTGCGGTATACAGCGTGAAGTGATAAAAAAAATCTAGACTTTTTTGTTAAATGGAAAAGACAAGACAGGACAAACGAGCGTACGAGTCACCTGATGGTTAGTGATCACCGCCGCCTATGACTCCGTATAACACCAGAGAAGCTGCAGGAGCGGTGCCGGCCTTTAAGATAGAAGGCCCTAATGCCGGGCCCTGGTGCACATCTATCTCACGCGAACCGCAGTGGCCATAGCCGCTACTTGACGTCGGTTTTAAATGCCAAGAGTGGTAATAATCCGGTCGAGCCTGCTTGTGCGTGTTGCCATTGCTGACAACAAGCCTCTCCCACACTTTGGTCTCCTTTTACCACATCATCAGTACCAGGGTGATCCTATTCTTCGGCATAAAGAACGAAGACTCAAGTCCATGGAGCATCGTTGCATTCAATTTTTTCCATTCATACGAGATAACAAGCCAAACGCCATACATTACACGTGTAAGTAAAGAATTAATCGTTTACTGGCATCAACATCTTAATACATTCCCCAGGGGGGGTACTCAAGAATCGTTGATACGGTGTTTTCGAAGGTCAATCGAGGTCACACATTTTGGACATGTCCAAAACACCTGAGCACTTTTTTATTGTCTTGAACATGTTTTAGTACGTCCAAAATATTTTTTTCTTGTTTTTTTAAATAAATAATTTAAAGCTATTAATATACTTCAATTTAATAAGTTTAGGTTGGTATAATACGTAATAAAATTAATAAAACCATATGTATGTGCTTAAATTAGCTCTAGAGGAAAATAATAGGAGGCAAATGTTTCAAAAACTGGTTATTTTTATGGTCACACCTTGTAAAAGTTTTTGTAAAGGTATTATACCTATGGCAGAATTTTAATGTTTATATATAAAAGACATCCGTGACAGACAAAAAAAAATAGAAAATCCGTAAAGAATCCCCTCTATAAACACTCCGCGGTACAAACACTGTAAAGGTGATCATTGTGAATCATTGTCCCTCTCAGGAGAATAATCATTTTTTTAGCTTCACGCTGTAATCCCGCACATGGCATTTACTACTGTAACATATATTACAGATATTATGTGGTTCATTTCATACAAAATAAAGACTTAGTAATCTTTTATAAAATGTATTTCCCTCTCTCAGCTTCACACTGTATCCTGCACATGGCAGGGTAGGCAGAGTGAACTTGGGAATCTAGTGTTAAGACACTCCGTTCCACTTCTGTTCCCCACTTTCCGCCGAATTTGAACTTGTGAGCTTGTTACCAGAGCGAATGAATGAAACATTAAATATTTAAATTGAAAATATTAAATATTTCATTTCCTCGTGTGGGGATCGAACCCACAACCAATCAGTCATACGCCGCTGCACCACGACAGGCCCCAAACTGTATTTCCGGTTGACCTTTAGAAATTGATACGGAACACCTAAGTTGGCGAATCCAATTCTCTTCTCACTTAACAAATTTTATTATTTCTATATAAGAAATAATCTTATAACATTAAATCTCAATAACCTATTTTGTTCCGTTCACGGACACATATCATACATTAATATCTTTACTGGTAAAAGACTCGTTATTTCTTCATATCAATTTCTATGGTTTGGGTATTTCTACCAACAAAAGGCTCAAATGATATATCCTAATATACTTATAAATATGACAAGATCTATTGTCACGTAGGGATATAAGCAAAAGTCTGGAATCGCGCATAGTTATGGATTCGATCCGCATACGCATGCATTATATCCGCATGCATATAATATGCAACAATACGTCAACATTATTTGACGGAAAATGGGGAATGGGAGTGTTTCTGAGTCGCTAGTATTTTATGATTAGCGACCTCCGGTCACTAAGCCATATGTTCTTATCAAACTACATAAAAATTTCGACGTGTGACGTCTTGATGAAAATGTATGATTTAGTGCTCAGAGGGCTTCGATGGACTCCAAGAGGTGCGGGTTCCAGCTACGTTAAAATTTATATATGTTTCCTGTATAAGTGGTTTCCTCTCCTGAGTGTACATTAAATCATTAAATATAATAAAAATATTCAATGACGTATAATTTTTTTCGGTAAATGCTCTACACAAAATTATTTTTGTCATTCTAAACCAAGTTATCAGATCAAAACATCTAATAATAATTAATATTAATAATGAGTATTATAGTACGGGAGGCCACGATGCTAAATCGGGATTAACTCGAGCGTCATAGAGACCTACTGGGTTGTGAAGCTTAGATGATAAAAAAAGAAAAATGTCATATAACACATGTCATATAACATACCATTTCATCAGTGGGGGGGAGCGACTATAGATTTTCAAAAATGTAAAAAAAACAGTTCCATGGACATACCTGAGCGTGTCAGATAATGACATGGCCTACGTATTTTTAAGAATGTACGTATGTTAATCTGACCATTTCAGTGATGGGTAGATCTTGATCGGTAGAGTCTTCTTTTTCCTCTGGCAAAATTTCATCCTCAGATTGCGTATTGCGTATAACCGATAGAGAAAGAGTGAGAGAAGAATAGAAGCACGGAGGGGGAAATATAGGCATCACGTAACTGCATGCATTAAACTTTATCGATGATTTTTTGTTGCTTCGGCTTGCGGAATTTGTCAGATTATATATTTTTCGTAATCCTTGAATTATTCCGTTCAAAATAAAAAAAAATTCAGCTACGCTCGCGAATGTCCAAGTGACGTTTTTTTTTTACAATTTTGTAGCCCTCCCCCATCTTTAAGTTTCACTCAAACTGTCAGATTAGCGAAATCTACACGTTTTAGCACGTAACTAACTCTCTCTTTCTTAATCTGACGCGATCGAAAATGTCTGATGATCAATTTTTTTTTACTAATCTGATCCTTTATCCTTGACGTTCGAACATATATAGAAGTCTCATATTTGGTGTAAGTACTCAATAGAGTACAGGGGGGCCTGTATATTATTCTGCCGCGCTCGAGTAAATCCAGGAATCCCCTCTTCGGCTCCTCTACTATTATAGGTACACGCTGTGTACCGTCTCCGTATCGCGTCCGCTACTCGCGACTGCTTAGGCCGAACAGTGTATGCTATGATTACTCTGCTCTTCTATTTTATAACTGTAATATCTTCTAAAACATCCATATAATTTATACATGCTGCAAGGGTAATTGGAGTCTATATAAAATGCACAACGTATTTAAATCATTTAATTGTTTCGGTATTACTTAAAATTACCGACAGTTAAAAAACCGATAGAGTCTGGGCTCGATCCCCAGTCGAGAAAATGAAATATTTAATATTTTCAATTTAAATATTTAATGTTTCATGTCTTTGCTCTAGCAATAAGGCAAAGCGCGGCGTTGAGTTCCGCCACTCAATAGGCAATGCCTCAAATTCGGCAGAAAGTGGAGAACGGAAGTGGAACGGAGGGTCTTAACACCAGGTTCCCGAGTTCCCTATACCTTGTGCGAGACACAGCGTTAAGCTAAAAAAAAACTTTAAATTGTTTCGAAAATAGGCCCTTATTTATTTTTAATTTGTAAACCATCATAATGGTTATTGTGGGTTGTACATATCAGATTGATAAATATTTACTCGTAAACTTTTTTCAGAGCTTTTAAAGGTAATACAAAGGTTATATTCTCGAGGCATCAACGGTATACTCAGGACATGCACAGAAGTTTTCAATATATATATATATATATATATATATATATATATATATATATATATATATATATATATATATATATATGTTATTTATATTGAAAAAAGAACAAACATACAGACAGAGAAAAA
>DWMZ01003471.1:0-12702 GCA_018249855.1 Eueides tales michaeli | reverse complement strand
TAAATTATAACTTTGATTTGCAAATTGCTACACGTTATACAAATTTAGTAACTACCCCACTAAACTATTCAAAATGTTTGTAAATTACACAGTGGCTGGCAAAGTTTAAAACATATTCATCTCAGATTGAGCGATTTTACAGCAACTATAGACGCCGTAACTATATAAATTACCTGTAAACTAAGTTATAAGGAAAAATCTTATAGTTTAAGCTATAGTTTCATGTCTAAATGTCAATATTATCTATAACGGGGCGTCCCACAAATTCCATTATAAAAGTTATGACACCAGCCTCAAGTTGCCCCAAGTTTTTACTATAATAATATCTTATAAAGCGTGGCCGGAGGATATTCTTTTGTCTTTCTCGAAATAGACTGTAAATGTCTTAGAAAACGCTCATATCGAGTTTTACATTGTTCCGAATAGTTCCACTTGTATTCTAAACGTGCCTTCTTGAACTTTGATTTCGTGTTTGATTTTCTTAGATGCGCTGTTTCTATCCAATCATAGAAGAAAGCGGTTGTGAAACTTTAATGGTTATGAAAAATATTTTGTTCGTTTATCGTTTTCATCATAATAATCTTATTTTTAATATTTTTAAAAAAAGACCTCATTATTTTATTTTAATACACCATTGACTTCCTTGACTACAATAAATTCAACAATAAATATAGGTTAAGACGGAACTCAACGCCGCGCTTCACCTTCTCGACACTTTCTTCTTACACGTGCAAAGAATATTTGTAATTATCCCCCAAATTATGATGGAACACATAACTTGCGCATTTGCAATTCTCCTGTGGTAAAAGTATTCTTATCAAAAAATGCTGATAAAAAAAGTTGAAGAAAAATATATATCTCATTTAAAATTTTAATGTTCCTCTTGAGCCAGACATTTCGATCAGTTTACGTCGGTACTCAGGCCATAGGACCTGAGTACTTAAGATCTACTCATATCTTCTCTTATACTATCGTGTAGTCAAAACGCACAAGGGTGGCTTCTCGTATTGCTTATTAAATTCTTAGGATATTCAAAATTTATTATATTCGTAAAAATACTGATACAATGAAGCCTGTCGTGGCGCAGCGGCACAAACGTGTGACTGTAACCGATTGGTTGTGGGTTCGATTCCCACCCGAGGAAATAAAGTATTTAATATTTCCAATTTAAATATTTAATGTTTTATTTCTTCGCCCTGGTAGGTAATAAGGCAAAAGCGCGGCGGTGAGTTCCGTCACTCAACACGCAATGCCTCCAATTCGGCAGAAAGTGGGGAACGAAAGTGAAACGGAGTGTCTTAACGCTAGGTTCCCAAGTTCCTTTTGCCTACCCCACCATGTGCGGGATACAGCGTGAAGCTGAGTATGAGTACTGATACAATTGTATTAAACGGGAAAATCACCAGAAACCTTAAATATTACCTTTCAGTATGTGTATTCTAAACTATGTAATACCTACTCGTATATTTATTTTAAAGTGATACTGGATTAGATTAGATGAACTTTCTCTAAATTGCAACTAAATTAAAACATAGCTACCTCGTTAAATTTATTTTCATATACTTTTACACTGCACCACTGTAAATGTTTGTTTGTAGTAAACTAAACCTATATTTTTTTCTCAGGCAACTTAGATAATCCAAAAGTACAATATTAATATTCAAATAATATGTTCATTTAGGAACATTGCAGCACTCAGTAAGAGATTGAACAGAAAGTGAGAGTAAAAGAGTATCTATATGTATTCTCTTTGTACGTCTGACTCAAATTCGAGGGGAAGTTAATAATTAAACTAGTATTTATCGTTAGATTCGCACTATAGAGTGGCACTATAATTTTCACACTATAATTAAGATAGATACATATTAAAAGCTTTTAAGATCCTCTTTTTAAAAAGTAAAACGGGATCCTATTATTAAGACTCCGCTGTCCGTCCATTTGGCTCTCCGTCTGTATATTTGTCTACCATGATCTGATCTGAATATCACGGTTTCTGAGATACAACCGTATCTCAGAAACCGTGATATTCAGATCAAAAAAATGCAATAGAATTTGTCAATTTCAATCAATAGATTGGTGAGTTAAACCAACTATATTTTGATGCTGTACAATATTAGTATAGATATGATAATTTTCATTTTCATATATCTCGTTTTTATCCACGTAGAAAATTATTTTTGATGTTATAGAAAAAATACACAAAAATATTTCTCTCTATGGAAAAGTATGAGACATAAAAAACTTTCCTATAATTGTATTGGCTTTAAGGGCAGTGGAGCGTGGTTGTTTGATATGGAAAAACTTTTACCCAGTATTTTTATACTTCACCTTTTATAAAGAAAACGATAAGTTAAAAATCATAGAAAGAGTGTAGATGCCATAAAATTTCAGTAATAGAATATATTACTATGCAATTATTACGAAAGTTGCTTTGCCTTCTTCCACAATTTTGTTATATATATTAATTTATTAATATAAATAATTCATACAACAAATAGCTTCTGTACATGGAAGACATTGATTTTGTTTGCACGTGTAATCTCAGAAACGCATACCGCCATAGAACGGTAAAGCCCCAAACGTGTCAATAGTATAAAATATGACATAAAAGTTCACTTATTCATTTATCAATTTTTTATACCACGACGCAAAAAATTAAATAACCTTTTGATACAATCAATCTATATAAAGCACCTTTCTTTGAAATAAGATTACAGATAAAATAATAAAAGCACAGACAAATAAAATAGATTGTAACTGACAAGAAGCTATGACTTACAATATCCATTCATTTTCTTTTTGTGACTTCATTATTAATGTAATGCTCAATGGCTATGAAGCTACGTCGTTCTTTCCAACGTCAGGACCACAAATATTGTAATTTATGCCCACTGTCGAGTCCATCGTGGCGCGGCGGAACGGTGTATGACTATCTATGCTAGGACTGTGAGTTCAACACCCACCTGAGAAAGAAACACTTATTTATTTTTAGCTTCCCGTAAATACCAGGGTAAGAATAAACACGGTAACCTAGTGTTAAAAATCTCCGTTCTCATTAAGAATCATAAAGATACTTTACCACTAAGCATATACTATATGATCAATATTGTAGTAAATCCAAAATGGCCGCCACAACAAGATGGCGGATTTCAAAAAAGGCTTGGTTTCTAAAATACACAATAAAAATCTAACCTGAAACAATGAAACAAGAATTTACGATAAATCCCTTCTTTGTACTACCATCTCTTTACCACTTACATGCCAAATTTTAAGTATATAAGTCCGATAGTTTCGTCCGTATCTGTCACTCATAAATGTACAAGATTTATAATTTTCCATTTACATATTTATAACCAAAAAATCTGAAATAAAGATAATCCACATTAACAATCCATATCTATATAAAAACATATTCCACGAGCAATCTGAACTTAGCAGTTTAATGACTATATAAATGTTAGAAGTTACGTTAAGTGCCTAGAAAATATATAATAGGTTGTTTTTGTTCTACACTGCTTTTTTTTTCTCTCAATCGAGTGAAAAGTTCTAAGATAAATTATAGCCTCGTTATACAAACTATTCATTTCATTTTACATTTTAACTTTTAAAGCTCTTAACGTATTAATTTGTGCCTTTTTTAAACAATGTTTAAATCAAAGTAAGTATAATGTATTTTAATGCACATGTTATATTAAAGGACAAAGAATCGAAATGACTGAATGAAATGTATTTAATTTATAGGATTAAATAAAACACAATGTCTTACATATTTATTCTCATAAATATTTTAAGGGTTTAACGTATGTGTTATATATAGCTGATAAATTAAAATATATTTTTCAGAATAGTCTTTTTTTTAAAAATGTCCATATATGGTTAATATACATTTTAAATGAAAGGATTATTATAGTGAAGTGGCACAATCGTACGACTGTAAAAGTGATAACAGTGGGTTTGGTTTGCATTCGATCCTAACTTATTCGCTCTAATAACAAGACAAAACAAGCGCGTCAAAATTCACCACGACAGGCAATACCTCAAATTCGGCGGCTTTTTTAAATATCTTAATATGAACGTAGCGTCTTAACAATAATTTTGCGAATTCTCTCTGCTAACGTTATATGCGGATACAGCGTGAAGCTGAACAAAAAGAAATAAGTGAATCTAAAAAAAATAAATATCAATTTGATCTTCACTTCCCTTCTGACGAAAAAAATGTAAATTTTCTCAAGAATTCAGGATTTGAATCTGTATCCTTCACTTTTGATTGCTCAGTAACATAACTGCATCGCAATACGCATCAATAATACGAATATATACAAATAATAATAGAAGAATGATTCCTTATGCCCATTGAAAAGTAATTACGTTTTAGCTGATACTCATAATGTTAGCATAAATCAAAACTTTATCAGTTTACTAAGAACTTGTAATAGTCGAAAACAATGAACTTAAACGTACGCACTGCGGTTTTACTTAATTATGTACAAATATTAAGGCCTGGAGTGGCGTAGGCGAATAAACGTATGACTGTAAAGACGACAGGTTGAGGGTCCGATCCTGAGTCCAGGAAATGAAATATATAATATTTTTCTTCTTCGCTATGGTGACAAGGCAAACTGCAAAGTAGAATTCTGCCTGCACCCAACAATGCAATGCCTCAAATTCAGCGAAAAGTGGGGAACAAAAGTGTATTTAAATTAGGTTCCCAAGTTCCCTCTGCCTATCCTGTCATGAAATATAGTGTAATAATGAAAAAATTACGTATTTTAAATAATATGTTATTGAATTTGTACGTGTTCAACGTGAAGTTATAGTCAATTATAGATACTAGAAACTGGACCTTTAAAAGACCAGAATGGTTTCGAGAGGTTCTAAAATATGACGTACTTTACTTAAAGCTTAAGCTAAATATTAATCTGTTCTTATTTTTATCTATTATACAATCTCCACTGTCGTGCCGTAATAGTAGTGTCTTGACTGTAAGCGCGACGGTTGTGGTTTCGATCCCACTCGAGTAAATAAATTGTATGTCCGATCCAATCTTCTTCTAGCTCAGGTAATAATACAAAGAGCGGCGTTAAGTTACGCCACTTAACATCTCGAAAGCTGTTCAATGCGTAAGTAACGAATCATATCACATCATACACAATTTTTATCTTTTTTTATCTTTTCGCTTTGTCCCGAACACACTGCACAGTAGGCAGAGGTTACTTGGGAAAACTAGTGTTAAGACACCATGTTCCTATACCCATTTTCCGCTAAATTTGAGGCATTGCCTGTTCAGTGGCGGAATTCAACGTCACGCTTTTCCTTGGTATTAAAGCGAAGAAATAATTGAATGTAGATCGAATCTATGACCTGTCGCGCTTATAGTCAAACCCTTAACCCACGACAGGTATCAAAAATATATATGAAAATATTAAATATCTAACTGAACACCACATATGTATACACAAACATATATAACACAGCCTACAGCCTATTCGAAGGTAGTAAAACTAGTGAACGACGCTGGTATCGCAGACGTACCATTTGCCCTTTCCCATTCAACGTTACGTGTACTCGTAGTTACTGGACCATCTAACATCATATAGCTACTAGACTACTACAATATATGGTATACACTTTTGTAAACGGTGAATTTACTAGCATCGAGTAAATATCTTGTTTAGTATATCAGTATTCATATTAGAATTAAGCTTTTCTAACGTCTCTATTAGATGAAAATATTATAATATGAAAATTATTGAAAATTAAATTCATTTCTTTTCTGGTAACGAGGCAAAGCGCCGTTGAGTTTCGCCACTTAACACGCAACGCCTCGAGCATTCGATGGAAAATAAAAAAAGGAGTTCCTAAAGCATACAGAGTATCTTCACACTAGGTTCCCAGGTTCCCTCCGCCTATCCTGGCTATGTACGGAATACAGTGTAAAGCTAAAAATAAAAAATCATTTTTCTGCTCTCAGTCAAAGAGCAGAGTAGAGCTCTCGTAAATGTCTAACAAATTTTTTTGAAAGTTGCCTTCAAAATGTTTTAACTCTAACTTCCCTTTGCCTACTCCGCTATTAAACAAAAATGCATGAAGGTATTGTAGATACAATAAACCAATTCATAACACTTCATTCGTAAAAATAATTAAAATATTGTATGTATCTAAAATATTCTTGTAAATAAAAAACAGACAATACGAAAAATTGATTAGAATATCGAGTTCATGGGCAGCGACGCGTGTTTACTCGATAGTGGAAAAGCTTTCGGTGACTATGTTGATATGTACAACAAGAACAGCTATATATAAGTTGACTTACGGAAATGTTTTTATTTTATTGGTTATTCTCCCTAGATCCCTAAGTAGGGTAGGCGGAAGAAAGCTAGTATTGAGATCCGCCGTTCTCTTTTTTACGCTCAATTTTCGAAATATTATGTGTGACACATCTCAAAACCGCGGTTTGTCTTTTTACGATTAAAACATATTATATATTATATACAGATATTTATTTTCAATATATTGCAATTTTCTGCCTTAATAAACATATAGGCCATTCGTAGCGAAGAGGAATTGAAATATTTAATATTTTCATTTCTTCTTAAGAGGCAAAGCGTGGCGTTGAGTTCCGCCACTTACAAAAGCGTCCTTATAGGAACGGTCTAATAGGAAGTATCTTTACACTAGAGTGCCAAAGTAAATTCAACAGCTTCACACTGTTTTTCTCACGCAGCAGGGTAGGCAGAGGGAATTTAGGAACCTTATGTAGAGACTGTCCTTCCCATATCAACTTTTCGCTGAATTCAAAGCATTGCATATTAAAAGAAACTCAACGCCGTGATTTGCCTTGCCACCAGAGCAAAGATTTTCTTTTTAGCTTCACGCTGTATACCGCATAGGGCAGGGTAGGCAAAGGGAACACAACACAAGTGGAAATTGTCAACTTTCCGTGGAATTTGAGGCATTGCGTGTTGAGTGGCGGAGCTCAACGCCGCGCTTTGCCTTATTACCTTGAACGAAGAATTAAATATTTAAATTGAAAATATTTTTCATTCCTTGACTGGGGATCGAAACCCAAAACCTGTCGGCAGCCACACGCTTGCGCCGCTGCGCCACGATAGGTCAGAGCAAAGACAATTAAAATATTAAATACTTCATTTCCTCTAGTGGGAATCGCACCTACAACTTATCGCATTTACAGTCGAACGCTTCTGCCAACGCCACATTAACTAAATTTATTTACCTATTCAATAACGCCTATATAAAAGTATATAACGTATATAACAGTATTTTTTCATATCTCAGGCCACAATAGTGCTGATTGCGACATATCAGCTACACTCATAAACTTGTACGTGGCATTCACATAAAATGTTTGAAAGGCGACACACGTAACACTGAATTAGACCTACAGATCCCAATATTACTGTGTATCGTATCTTAAACATAGAGTCAAGTCTGTAGAGGTACAGTAAATATTGTGTGAGGTGTTACAAAAATGGTTTTTAGGTTATATTTTACTAGTTTTTGTGTGTTTATATTGTTTAGTAAGTTCTGGTCCGATTTGGCTTAGAGGCTTATAAATAAATTGTACTTGTAATACTCTAGGTGTATATAATAAGTTGATATTCGTCAACAAAAACTTACTGTCTCTGGTCATATTTCTTAAAGCATATGTACCACTTTAACTTCGATAAATATTTATATCTTATATATTTTGATTCTCTCGATCTGGTAAGACAATTCGCAACGTTTTGCAGCTCAATAAACACGGTGTTTCACAAATCACTATATAAAAAACGATTAAAAATATTATAGTAACAGATTACAATATTTTAGAGTAGCATATCTTACTGTTCAGAGCACTTGAACGACTTTGTTATAGATTAAGGACCTATATATATTTTCTAAGGAAATATTTTTCATCCTAAGTCCATACATAAAATGTAAAATATTTTTATATATAATATTACGAAAAATATTTTCGGTCATTCCATATTGAGACTCTTAAAATCGTCATTACAAAACACTAATAGTATTTTATACATGAAAATCTTAGAGAAAACTAAATAAAAAACAATTTAAAATTTTATTTTTCATCAGAAATTCAAAAGAAACAGATATTACAGAGTATTGAACACTACTTTACAAGATTGGTATGTCACAGCGTCGACGCAAAGAGCGTTGCAGAGTCCCGTCGGCTGTCATGTGCACTCCCCGTTTAAGCCAGACGGCGGAAATCATAGCGAATCGCCAGTATTTCTATAGATATTCTATTTGGTATTTGATTTGTAAAAGTGATTTTATATTTTTTTATATATTATTTTCTAGAATCAGACTGTAAGCGTATGATTGAAAGATCAATTCCAATTTGGAGAAACCAATTATTTTTACCGTTCCTACCTTGTCTATCCTGATTTATGTTTTATAGTTCACAAGATATGCCATTTCCTAAATAGAGATAATTACTATTTCCGTTACTTTAATAAATTCGTATATAAAAAATATATAGTCTGAAATAAATCCTCACTTTGATTATTATTGAACTATATAAATTACCTGTAAACTAAATTATAAGGAAAAGTCTTATAGTTTAAACTAGAGTTTCTTATCTAAATGTCAATATTATCTATAACGGGGCGTCCCACAAATTCCATTATAAAAGTTATGACACCAGCCTCAAGTTGCCCGAAGTTTCTACTATCTATATTATTTTATAAAGCGTGGCCGGAGGACATTCTTTTGTCTTTCTCAAAGTAGACTGTAAATGTGTTAGAAAACGCTTATATCGAGTTTTACAGTGTTCCGAATTGTGTTACTTGTATTCTAAACGTGCCTTCTTGAACTTTGGTTTCGTGTTTGATTTTCTTGGATCTGCTGGTTTTATCCAATTACAGAAGAAAGCGGTTGTGAATTTTAACTGTCATAAAAAATATTTTGTTTTCATCATAATAATCTTATTTGATTAACATTGTATAATATAATTCTATTATTTTTAAGAAAAGAATTAATTCTTTTAATACACCATGGAGTCGTCTTGACCATAATTGATTCATTTCACAAATGTAGATTGATTGGCGGAACTCAACGCCGCGCTTCACCTTCAAGAGCTTACCTAAGCCAAGAAAACTTGTAATCATTCCTTGTGTCATGATGGAAAATGATGTTTTTTTTTAAATGCGGATAAGAATAACTTGAAGAAAAATCTATTCTTTTTGAGCCAGACATTTCGATCAGTATACGCCGGTACTTAGGTCATAGGACCTAAGTACTTAATATTGTAGCACACTATCGTATAGTCAAAACACAAAAGCGTAACTTGTCTATCTCTACTCGTATTGTTTATTAAATTCTTAGGAGATTAAAAGTCATCTTAGCGAATAATCCGATACAATCGTTATAAAAGGGAAAAATCATCAACTCAACTCAACTCAGCTTCACGCCGTAACCCGCACATGGCAGGGTAAGCAGAGGGAACTTGGGAACTTTCCGCCGAATTTGAGGCATTGCGTGTTGAGTGGCGGAACTCAACGCCGCGCTTTTGCCTTATTACCAGAGCAAAGAAATGAATCATTAAATATTTAAATTATCAATATTAAATATTTCATTTCCTCCAGTGGGTATCGAACCCACAGCCGGTCGGTTACAGCCACACGTTTTTGCCGCTGAGCCACGACAGGCCTCAAAAATCATCAGTAACCTTAAATTACGCTTTCCATGTGTATATTCTTAAGTATGTAATATCTGTACTTACTTTAAAATAAAAATATATTGTATAGGATAAAATTTACCAAATTTCAATTAATTTAAAACATATCTACCTAATTTAAAGTCCTCTCCGTACATTTAGTTTGTACAACGCAAATGCTTGCTTTTAGTATAAGTAACTTTTTTCAGGCACAAAATTCTAAGCAAAACACATTTTTTTCTCGCTTACACACCGTATCCTACAAATCAATAAATTACAGAACTGAAAGTAGCATCTTCTATAATTTAGCGAAGAAATAAAAATAAATAATCAACCTGGATACGTATCAAATCCAAAATCCACCACGTACGATATCATTGCACCCATCAGCCTCAAAAAGACATTTATCCAAATAAAATGACCCATTGAAGTTATTACATAATTGGGTGAATCCGATAAAAATGTTTATCGTTCAGGCAAAACGACAACAATATGTAAAATAATGATAATGAAGCAAATAATATCATTGGATAATTTACAGTTAAACGACACATTATGTTAATCAAGTTTGACTATAACGAGTATCTGAATTTCAGTGCAAGCTCTTATGGATATTAGCAATTCTATGACTAGCTACTACATTTACAAGTTTATACTTAAAAATCCAATTTGAAATTTAAATTTTAGTCATATCTTTGAGGCCTGTCGGGCGCAGCGGCATAAGTGTGTTACTGTAAACGACAGGTTGTGGGTTCGATTCCCACTCGAGGATATGAAATATTTAATATTTTCAATTTAAATACATATTTAATGTTTTCATTTCTTCGTTCTGGTAACAAGGCAAAGCGAGGCAATGATTATCGCCACTTAAAAGGCAATGCCTCAAATTCGACGAAAAGTGGGGATAGGAATAAAACGGAGTATCTTAACACTAATAATACCAATTTCTCTGTCTACCCTGCCACGTGAGAGCTGTATCGCTCACATCGCTCGCACATGAAGCTTAAAAAATATATATCGTTTTCGAGGTTTGTCGAGGTAGAGGTAGGAGCTAGAGGTGATCGTCGTATACTGATACTATGTCATTTTTGTATAAGAAAATATTTATAATTTTGGATTTTGGAATTTACTTGAGTTAATTATGGCACACTGGTACAGTGTCTAGCTATTAATATAACAGCCGTGAGTTAGATCCGAACTTGGGGATGATTATGTTTAATTTAATTTCTTTTTTAATTTGATGGACCAAGCAGTATGTTCGCGTTCCGTCACGCAATATCGAAGAAAAGTGGGTGTCGGAGTGTTTCAATACCTAAGGAAATTCTTAGACTTTTATGGTATAGGTGAAAACTGTACAGCAGTTATGAGACTTTCGGAATTTATGATGACGTTATTTAAGCGTATTTGGAGTTATAGGTTTAAGTATCATTAATATTATTATCTACTTATATCAAAATAAATTATAAAGACAAATTGAAAGAAAATTAATCGACGGTCTTTCAATAACACTCTCTGCCTTTTACATATGAAATATTCAAATGTAAAATGTATTTCCTAATTTATAAGAACAAATATCATATACAAGTAAAAAATTGTTAAAAAAAATGATTTTTAAAAAGTTCTCAACTCAAAAGTACTACCTCATCTTGGCAATAAGCTTGTAGCTTTTAAACTAAGTCATACCTTAAAAGTTCCGCGAAAAACAAGTCTTACAATAAAACAACTGCACTCAAATCGGTTTATTTATTCAGGACCCATAACGCTACAGACAAACACACAAACAAAAACACATAAACTTATAATATCCCTCTTTTCCGCACAAGATAAAACTACTTACGCGATACTTAATTCTGTAATCCTACGAAATAATCAACCAAAATAACTAAGTAACAGTTTAAACTGTCCAATTCAAGCTATTAGAAAATATAATTAGCCGTTACGCTATACAAAGTGTACCTATATAAGTATATGTAACGTATAAAGTAATTGCCGCCCGCATCTGGCAGTTCTCCAGTTCGCAATTTCATGTTTAATGAATATTGATTCGATACACTTTAAATAATCACCCGTGGCACTCTTTTGTCGTTAAATATGTTAATTTTACTTTAAATATAGGCGATTTATTCGCTTCGACCGTTACTCGGAAGTACTTAAAAAAGAGCACGGTTTATTATTGTTTCTTTTTCATATTTTTAATTAAATTTCATTAAATAATATACACATAAATAGGAAAATCTGATTTTGCATAACTTGTGTGAACAATGCCAAGGGAGCTAAGCAATTAAGCTTATTATTGAATGATTTACAGAAAAATATAATTTCAGTTTTTGTTTTTAAATTTAGCTAAACATTTGGTAATGACTCTAAAATGATTACCAGATTTTACGGCTTACAGCGTGAACGCTTAATCTCTTTAACACACTCCGTTTCTCCGTTCTTCTTCGTTTCTCCGTTTCTCGTCAGGTTTTGCGTCGGAAATAAAAATCTTAAATACATATTTATATATATTTCTGAATGGGAAACAAACCCAGAAACCTTTACAGCCACATCCTTGTGTCCCTGTGCTACAACGATGTAGATCTCTCTCCTTGTCCTACAAAATTCAGAGTCATATAAAAATAATAAAAAGAATAAGATTATAAATATATATAACATTCACTTCACGTCCGACGTTAACCTTAACAATTTTTACGATAAAAAACCGATGGGGGACGTGATGCCTCATGCCATACGCCCTTTTATTTAACAACTTTGGGCTTCGTTCTCGTGATCGATACTACTTATATGAGGTAAATTACCATTAAAGCGTTTTATATTCACATTTCTTTTCAGCTTCATGCTGTATCCCGCATATGGCAGGGTAGGCAAAGGGAACTTGGGAACCTCGTGTTAAACACTATTTCTATCGAGACTCGTCCATTTCCCTTGAGACTCTGGATTTGAGTGAATTTGAGACACTACGTGTTGAGTGGCGAAACTCGATGACACGCTTTGCATACTTACCAGAGCAATGAAATTAAAAT
>DWMZ01003470.1:0-12703 GCA_018249855.1 Eueides tales michaeli | reverse complement strand
ACGCTAAACGGCGTACAACAAAGCCCCCATTGATATGACCCATCCGCAAACAACTTAAATATTGTTGTTAGACTTTAAATATTCTTTTTCATTTGTTAAATTCTCTTTTAGTACAGTTAAATAATATTGTAGTAAGTACCTATATTGTTTAATATTAGCCAATTTAAATAAATTAGTACTATATGTTATTGTGAATTTGAATTCTGTACAGAATTTAGTTTAAAAACAATCTAATACAGAGTAGAACTTATAATTGGATTATTTTCAAATATTTCCGCGTAACTTAACGCAACATTTCATTTTGGTAGAGGAGTAATAAC
Source organism: Eueides tales michaeli (assembly GCA_018249855.1). Lineage (NCBI taxonomy): Eukaryota > Metazoa > Arthropoda > Insecta > Lepidoptera > Nymphalidae > Eueides > Eueides tales. Next base: position 12,383 of record DWMZ01003470.1, on the reverse strand, counting down.
TACAATACGGATCTATATCTACCTGAATCAAATATACAATTGAAGGACAGGATATGAAAAAGCAAAAAAGAGATGTTATAAGTTTGATATGTCCTGTCTGTCTGTGTGTGTGTTTGTCTGCGGCACTGTAGCTAATGAAATAAAGCTTCTAAATGAAGTGATTTGAGCGTGATTTTTTTAAACCGAAAGCCTTGTTCATCGTGATGATTTAAAAAGCTATGTTTCATGAAAATCTAATTATGAGTTTACTTCGAGCTACAAGCACCTCGCCAAGATAATAACTATCTCATTTTTCAATAACTTTTTGGGGTTGGGAGTTTTTTTTTTATATAAAATTTTCTATTATACATTCGAAATTCTGTTTAAAAACAATTTTTTGTATTTTTTTTCAATAAAATTAAAAAAAATTTACCAGATCAAATGTGATTGCTTAAAATATTTTAAAAATTTTAGTAAACACATTTCAGTCTATATAACCATTATTACAAAAAAAAAATCTATTATTAACTCATGGAAGTCATTTATTATTAACAAAAGCGCAGGTAGCGGTTCCAATCAAAGTACCAAAGAACAGAACAGTGCGAGGTGCTCGCGCTGTCTTGCATTTTGACAGTGACATTGACAGATTGCTTATTGCAGGAAATATTTTTTTAATTGGAAGATATTATTATAACAAATCACGATAAACTGATTTGATTATGTAGAACAATAATTGTAAACCATATTTATAATACAAATACCTACTTAACTCACAACGTCTCAAATTTGGTGGAAAGTGGGAAATCGAATGGAGTATACTAGGTTGCTGAGTTGTCTCTGCCTACCCTGCTATATGCTTTGCAGCGTTAAGCTTGAAATAAAGTACTGACATACTTACTATATGTTTCCTCTTAATTTTTTTCTTTTAAGGCAATGCGCGGCATTGAGTTCCGCCACTCAACACGCAATGCCTCAAATTCGGCAGAAAGTGGGGAACGGAAGTGGAACGGAGTGTCTTAACACTAGGTTCTCGGGTTCCCTCTGCCTACCCTGCCTTGTGCGGGATACAGCGTGAAGCTAAAACAAAAATATTATTTTTATACTTATATTATTTATAAATAAAAAAGACAAAACAAGCCAGCAGACCTAAAGCAACAAATAAATACGTGTATCCATTTCAAATTATTATTATTTGCGGAAATATTGATATATACCTACATATAGATACCTAATACATATTAATTCTTCAACATTTCAAAGTTAAAGGCTGTGAATGTTTGCAGGTGCGACAACAACCCCCTTGTCACCCTCGTTATTAAAAAATATAATTATAACGGTTTTAATACCACGCATATTGGTGTCAACCGCGTTTCTATTGAGTGAAGGTTGAATGCGACTTGGTAATATTTTATAATTGTAAATTGATCACATGTCATTGAAAATGAAATACTTAATAAGCATGTTTCTTATTTTTTAATATATAGAAAATAATAAGGATAAATATTTAATATTTTCGTTTCTTGGCTCTGGTAACATTGTAAAGCGCGGATTTGATTTCCGCCACTCAACACGTAATGCCTTCAATTCCACGGAAAGTGGGGACCGGAACATAGTGTCTTAACACTTGGTTTCTTAGTTCCCTCTGCCCACCTATGTGCGGGATACAGCGTGAAGCTGTGTGTGTGAAAATAATAACTCGGCTAGCTACGTTACAGATAACAAGATAAAACTTGTAATAAGAGAGAAAGAAATATATTAAAAAATAAACAAAAGCTGATTTGTGTTTCAGAAAATAAAAAAGTGACATTATTTCTCAAAAAAAAATCAATACAAAGACGCTATAAAATATATTTATTTCAAAGATATAAAATAAGAGATTCGCAATCGAAGGCTAAAACTTTTACTTTTATTTAGAAAAAATACTTAATTACAAACACAGATAAAAAATAAAACAATGGACCAATGTTTTAATGTCTTAAATGGCGCCAGAGAAATTATTAATGGCCAGTCACACTTGAATTGCAAGCGCCGTCATAAAACCTTGTTTCCAACCTTTACATTTTTTTTTATTTTGCACCTGCTAAACACAAAAGACCCGAAAGGTTTAGCACAGGCCCGTATTTTGACAGGTTCCCTTTATTGAACGATTAGAGGTAAATGAACTGAGAAGTCGCGAAATAGCAGGTCTGAATGGATTTTATGACTTTACTTACGCTTTTGTTTAGTTTGGCTTAGGTACATATCAAGTTCTTGTACAAATATCTCTATTTAATCTGCTACAGACAAGTTAGTGACTACCTTTTTCCTATATTCAGCTATAAGTTGTAGCAAAAATATCAAAATTATATATTAATAATATATATAAATCGTTATTTCCGCCACTCAACATGCAATGCCTCAAATTCGGCAGGAAGTGGGGAGCGGAAGTGGAACAGTGTCTTAACATTAGGTTCCCAAATTCCCTCTGCCTACCCTGCCATGTGCGGGATACAGCGTGAAGCTTGAGTTGAGTTTATTTACTTCTGTAAGCTACAGTTAAATATTTAAACCGCAATATTGAAGTTACATCGTCTTAAATAAATTTCACCACATTCCAAAGTAATGTTCATGTAGCAGACTTCAACTCTGGATAATATCACGTAAAGTACCGAATTCGCCATTCGATTATATCAGTGAAAAATGTTATAGACCGTGAGATAACAATAATAAAGGTGTATTCACACGACGTTTTTGTGTTTGCCAAAACTTATTTTTTATTGGCACCCCATTTAATGGATTTTTCCATACAACTGATTAGAAAATAAATTTACTTTGATTTATATAATTTCCTTTTTTTTCTAAATATTAGATTAATCCTTTGATAAACAATATAATATAACTTTGTTTTGTTTTAACGCCACAACCTGCTAAGTATTCGTCAATATAATTTGAAATAATTATGTAAATAACAAATATATTGCAATTGTGTTCTTTTGTATTGTATCTTACCCGATGCTTTGAACACTGCAGTAGTCCGTGGTCACTGGAAGACTGTCGGACTATCTACCCGTAACCACAGACTACTTAAATTATATATCAGACTAATTATACATTTTTTTGCCAATGAGTGTGAGTGTGACTAGAATAGAAAGTGTGGGAACATTTAGGTTTTTGGCTCAATACTTCATCGGAGCAGTGAATTTCTTTTTTCTTTATTTCACGTTAAAAACTGACATTTACAACGATGTCTCGATTTCAGATACAACGTGGAGGGAAGTGTCTTGTCGCTGGGTTCTTGCTGCCGACCCTGATATATAAGGGATACGGCGTGAATCGTATATCGCTTGATAGACTTTATTTAACTTCACGCTGTATTCCGCAGAGAGAACTTGGGAATAGGTTAGGTATCTAAACACTAGGGTGTTTCGATACTACATTCTGTTCCCCACCTTTCTACCATTCACCCGAAATGGAGGCATTGTGTGTTAAGTATCTGAACTCAACGCCGCGTTTTGTCTTGCTGCCAGAGAGAAGAAATGAAAATATTCATAACCCGTCGCCTATAATCCGTCGCCTATAACCCGTCGCCTATAACCCGTCGCCTATAACCCGTCGCCTATAACCCGTCGCCTATAACCCGTCGCCTATAACCCGTCGCTTATAATCCGTCGCCTATAACCCGTCGCCTATAACCCGTCGCCTATAACCCGTCGCCTATAACCCGTCGCCTATAACCCGTCGCCTATAACCCGTCGCCTATAACCCGTCGCATTTACAGTCGCACTCAGTATGCACGATAATGAATTATCATAGTTTTATATTTCAAATTATATTTCCTCTTGTGTAAGCACAGTTTTATTTTCGACCTACAATCATCAGATGAAAGATCACGATATCCTACCACGCCTACCAAATCTACCGCTCACTTTCACACGATTGCCTTTGTCTTAAAAATTTACAGCCAATGATATGAACTGTATGACTATGAAATGTAACTGACTCATAAATACATTATGAAATGAAATTATGAAAAAAATACCTAAATATACCTTAAATTACCTTTTCTTATTTGTTTATTTTAAATGTATTTTTAGTTTTTTATTTTATTAATATAATATAATTTTAGGTAAACTGAAAAACTAGTATTAATACTCCTTTCCCCATTATCACCCTGTTCCGTATAAAAAAAATACGGTGTTCTTTGTACATCGTCCGATAGTTATTCGCTTCACGCTGAGCAGAATGCTCATGGTAGGAAAAGCGGAGAGAAATTGTAACCTAGTGTTAAGATACTCTGCTCCGTTCCACATCTTTCCACCATTCTGCCGAATTTGTAGCGGAACTCAACACCGCGCTTTGCCTTGTCCAGAGCGAAGAAATGACATAAAAATATTAAATATTTAATTTTTAAATATTGAATATTTCATATCTGGTCTGGTCTGGAGTGGGGGTCGAACACAAAATTTGCTTAAAATTTATTAATAATTTTAATTTTTTAATTTTAATTTTTTTTTTTTTTAATTTTTGTTTTTAATTTTATAATTTTTTATATTTTTTTAATTTTTTATAATTTTTTTTTTATTATTATTTTTTTTTAATTTGCTTGTGCCCCTAGGACGCGACAGGCAATATTGCTAATCATCATGCACCAAAGCTTATTATATTTTATATGAACCGTAATAAACTTTTTAAATATCTTTTCTGGATATTATACTATTTTCATGTTTTTTTTAAAAAAGAGATTACGCCATAATATTAGCAGTATAGTGTTTAACTGACTCATACAATGGGTTTCCGATTAAGAAAGAATTTAGTAATCGGTAGCTGTTAGTTAGCAACACGCAAATTTTGGATGATCATCGCTTACAGCTATTTTTTAGAATGCCGGACTATTATCAGCTATTATGAAAGGATGAACTTATTTCGTTCACAGTAGCCAACAATAATTACAAAAACTTTCTTGAAATATTTTTACTATTTTTAAAGTGTTATTCCACACTTACGAAAATTTTGTAACTTTCTTGTAAGACATGTGTTATTATCGAAGTGAAATTGACGTTAAATGCACGAAATTGAAAGAAATTGATTAGCTTGTCGTGGCGCAAGGACACAAGGGTGTGACTGTAAACGTGACAGGTTGAGGGTTCGATGCTCATTAGAGGAAATGAAATATTTAATATTTTTATTTCTTCGCTCTAGTTATTAGGCAAAGTGTTGCGTTGAGCTCCGCCACCCAACACGCAATGCCTCAAGTTCGGCGGAAAGAAGAAAATAGAAAACGGAGTGTCTTAACATTAGTTCCCCAAGCTTCCTCGGTCTACCATGGCATGTGCGTTTGAGCGGTAGAACTCAACCCCATGCTTTGCTTTGAAAATTACTTTTCTAATTTTTATAGTAATAAATATTGAATCAAAATGCCAGAGTATATATTTATAATACAATGTAATTTGTTAGGCCGCACATGCAAAAGATCTGATTAAATAATTACTTAAACATTCAGTATCACCTGTCTGAATTTCTCAAAACTCTAAAGTAAAGTGGATCATATAATCTGGTAGGAATGCTCGCGTGGCAGCCGCGGGCCTGTTCACACGGCGCGGCGCTCTGACACGAGCAGAGAGAGGCCAAAGCCAGGCCTTTGATATTGATGTATTGACATATTATTCTAAATGATGTATTATTTTCAGGCGTGTTGTAATAAGATATTATTGTTGAAAAGTAATTTGCTGGCTTAAAATTACACACAAAGACACACACGCACACACACACACACACACACATACACACACACGTACACGCACACACAAACACACACACACACACATGCACGCATACACACACACACACACACACACACACACACACACACACACACACACACACACACACACACACACTTACACACAATGTTGGGGATATTGTGTGTAAAGAAATAATTACCCAGTCTGTATGTTTGTCTTTTTGATTCTTATATAATAATAGTATATATGATCTCTGATACTTTTGTTACAAAAATATCCGTAGTAAAAAAATCATGGCGGTGCATGACATCTTCTACTAACTAACAGCTTTTGCTTTTGCAACGTGACTGCAAAAGCAAAAGCTGTTAGTCGATCCCAAGTTCAAGGGTAGACAAAATGCGGCGCTAAAATACACTCAACAACAAGTATTTCCAATTCATACGGAAAGTGAACATAATGTCACACCCTAGGTTCCCACCATGATCAACCAGTCACGAGATGGATTCGTCCACCACTCCCAATAGGTCCGTACCAATTTCAGCATTGTAAATCTATGGGAAGTACTGGGTGCATGTATGTTTTGCATGAAATGAAGTACAAGATTTTTTTTCTCGTAAAACACCCATATTTTCATTTTTCCGACGATTTCCTTTACACACGTGTCGACTTGCATATCTGTGCAACCTAATTTAAAAACGAATTTTGTACCAAATGCAGCAAAAATCAAGCCTGTATAAATAATACGATGGCGTTGACTTACATACATACAACTTCATATTTTCTTTAATCCACGAAGCCGTAGACCCAAATATTTGATATAAATTTCAATCTGATTCCTCCACACAACCTCGAGATACATGGACAGACAAAAAACAAGATTATTATATAAGGATTCCGTTTTTCATTTTTAAGGTACGGAATCCTAAAAATTGTCTATTGTTATATAATAAGTATGTTATAATTAACATATTAATACATCTAGAATCTCATGGCGTGCTGGCATGATGCTGGTATCCAGAGCCGCCGCCGGCCAGTTCACACGGACAGCTGACCACGTTGATATGGCCATATGGAATTTTGATTTGAACACTTAATACCAATTACTTTAGTACTGTAGTCAGTTGGTAAATTAGTTTTTCGCCTGTAGCTATAACCATCGATGTAGCGAGTTGAAATTTTCTTATTTCATGTCATTTTGTATGTGAACGTTAATTAGGTAGGTATGCGAGTTTTAACGAATGCTTGTGTACATTTTTGGTGTTTTTGTATTAAAAAATCTTTACGAAAATATTATATTTTATTCTTTTGAGATTTTATTCCATACATAATAAAAAAAAATACTTTTTTTTTAAAATACATATATACTTATTTCTAAAAAAAGTATTTTTTATAAGTTTGAACGTAGTGGGATTTGAGCCTGCGTCTTTAAGAAACAGAAACTATTTTTGATTTGAATTTGATTTTTTCAAAAATATATATATAATTTTGAATATTACCTCCATAGCATTGCATATTTCTTTGAGTCAGGTTAAAAATTGTATACTGAACTCTAAACTCATATAATATCTACGGAATTTATAAAGCAGCACGACAGCAAAAGTTGTCCTTAAATAATCACATTTTAATTCTATTTTCCTATTGTAGAAGTCAAGACATTTAATTAGTTAATATTTTTAACATTTATCTATGATTTTTTATCTATGACATCTTTATTATTTAAGTCCCTTTTTTGTTTTTTTTAAAATTTTTAATCTATAATATCAATTTTTATTTTATTAGGACATGTTCTGATTGTCTATAATTAGAAAAGCATTTAGTGTATTAATTGAACTCGATGTAAAAAATGTGTTTCTTTTATGGGCGATCTTAAATAAATGAATAAATAAATTTCCACAGTCTACTTCTATTAATTTACTGACTTTTTACAACCTTATTTTGTATCGAGTCATCACAATTACATTAGTCCTACATGCATACCAAACATTCTCATGATATTTCGTTTCTACTTTTCCCTAAGTATAAGGCAATACGTTTTGTTAGCAAATACAACGCCACGCTATATCTTGTCAGGACTAGGAAATTATAATATAAAATTTTAAAAACCAAGAAAATCGATACCTCAGCTCGGCAATTGGCTTCATTAAACATAGCTAAAAAGCACCACGATGAACAAGCGTCCATTGCATTCGTTTAGGTGCGACAAACAGACATACAGATAGAGGGGCAGGTTAAACTGTACCCAATTTAAAAATACTAAATTTAAAAACGTATTAAAATTTGAACGGCCCTCCAAGAGGCGCGGGTTCAGATACTGCTTCGTTCAAATTTTTATGTTTTTAAATTTAGTATTTTTCTTTCCTAAGTGTGGAATAACACTTTGAAAATAGTAAAAATATTTGATACATACTCTTTCTGCGCCAGCAGTTAAAAATACATATTAAATATGTAAACGCAATATCCTTCTATTTACTATTATTACAAGACATAACACCACAATGTACTTTGCAAATCTTGTATTTATAAACTAACATCTAAATATTATCCATTTTAAAATAAAAATCCTATATAAATAATAAATATCAACATGTAATTGTTATTTCTGTTTATACACAACAGAATCTGATCCCATTGTTCTTTTATTGTAGAGACACGCGAAATATTTGAAACGTGATAATACCTTAGTCTTCATTATTATCAGTTTCGACGGAGAAGACACGTTTTATAAAGGATATTACACTCAATTCATAAGAAAAATATCTTTGTACTAAATTTCTGGGGCCCGTTGTAGCGGTACAGATTGCAAAAACGACGGTTGTGGGTTTGATTGCCTTACACTTTCAATGTATAAATATTATACATTGAAAACCAAAATTTCGGCTTAAACGAAACAAATTGTAGTCATTTTGTCGAAAATTAAATTGACCTAACTTTTATATTTAAAAAAAAAACAACACTACATACACTGCATTTAAGTCTGGCTAGCCTTTTCTGAGTTTAGCGCATACAAACGCACACACAATCAGACAAACATAGAAAAAATTTAAAAATCAATATAGTTCAGAACCTAGTGTAAAGTACACTCCATTACGTTCTCCACTTTCCTCCAAATTTGAGGCATTGCATGTTGAGTGACCATGAAATGGAAAATATTAAATATTTCATTAGAAAATATTAAATACTTCATTTCCTCGAGTGAGGATGGAACCCATAACCCATCCCGTTTGCGGTCTCACGCTTGTGCCCCTGCGCCACAATAGGCCTCATACATATAAAATGATATGATTTTTATTAATCAATTTTATACGTAAATTTTTCATATAGTAAATTTAATTGACCCACGCCATGTTTACATACAATCTTAGCTTTTATCTTTTACGATAACAATATTAGTAATATGTACACAGAAGGATAAAATTTGAATAAAAAATCTATTTAAATTATAATGTGTTTCATATTATCTATGTAAAATGTAAATCTTTACAACCAAATTTTCTTGATGTCGGCGTTAGATTTTAAGAGCTTTATTTATCATAAAACAATATATAATTTATATTTTATATATAATTAACACGTCTTTGAAAGAATCACATCGACTAATTACTGTAGAAACGGATACATAAATCACAGATATAAAACCGTATCTTATGATCGTTTAAATCATATCAATAATAGGTAGCAATAGAATTTTTAGGCTGTACATATATGAATGTTTAAAAAAAAAGATAACTATGAAAAGGAAAAAGTTCCAAATTTAAAATGAAAATATTGCCATCTGTGTACTACATTTCAGCGAATAAATAAATTATTTTAAAAAAATAACTATATACTACTTATTCACATATTTAATCATAATATTACATAGTAAAAATATTTAATTTAAAAAAAAATACCATATTGTCGTTGACGTGTTTTTGGCGCCAAATGTTAACTTTCAATTATACCAAGTTACCTATTCTTGAATGATTTTCTCTACGCCAGATCATAAGAAAGGCACCCAATTTCACTTCTAAAAAATATAAAACACGGAGCTAACCTTGCGACCCTAACACGAATCAAATCGTGATTGTCGAAGAAAGTAAACAAAAAATTGTAAGTACAGTTGTCTTCAATGGACATTGTCGCCGACGGGCTTTTCTCACGGACACAACATACCTACCTACTTATTAAAATTGTGTTTGTTTTGGCTACGGAAATAAAGTAACATATTTTTATAGCTAAGATAAATCATAGACTAAAATAACATGCGTAATGTTATTTTATTTTTTTTAAAAGCAAACAAGTAAACTCATACAAAAATGCATTAAAAACCTTTTAATTTGTTATACAATACAGATTAAAAAATATTTAAACTACTAAATTTATTTAAATATTCTATTCAGCTTAGGTTTTTACAGTCAAAAAAGACAAATATATTCAACTAACGTAACATAATTGATCAATGTAAAACTTTCAATAAAGCTAATTTACCATTCATATACATCACTCATGATTACAGGTTGCTTAAGTAATATTTTACGCATTATAATATTGATTTCTACGGCGCTAATTTACTTTTGCCTTAGGCTGAATATTGGAAAATCACTATCACTCTATATAATAAAGTGTAAGAAACTTGTCTGCACGTACGTTAGTTAGGATTAATATTTATAAATCTATGTCAATTAATTATATTTCATTTTATAATATATTAATTGAAAAAAAAATTCTGTCCTTGTAGAAACAATACGTTTTCAATATCTATGACATTTAATCTTATTTTGACAAGAATAAAAAAAAAGACTAATTCATTTGAAGCCTGTTGTGGCGCAGCGGCGCAAGCGTGTGACTGTAACCGACAGATTGTGTGTTCGATTCCCATTCGACGAAACAAATAATTTAATATTTTCAAATTAAATATTTAATGTTTCTTTTCTTCGCTCTGGTAATAAGGCAAAAACGCCGCCACTCAACACGCAATGCCTCAAATTTGGCGAAAAGTGAGGAACGGAAGTGGAAAGGAGTGTGTTTACATTAGGTTCCCAAGTTCCCTCTGCCTACCCTGCCATGTGCGGGACAGCACGAAGCTGAGTACTAATTAATTATTTAAAGTATATTTTTATCTGTTATAATCACTTTGAGAGATAGGTGGTATAAGTCCCTAACGGAGAAACTCTACTGTCTCTGCATACCTCTATCCTAAGGTCTCTCCGTCTCTCCTACCACTCACTCTTTTGTAACTAAAGTATTATAGTATAAATAGTATAACACTCAAAAAATTACATGTTACTGTTGTTTGTGTGCGCTGTAATAAAATTAATATTTTTTTTTTGTAAAAGTGACAGAAAGTGTCACTTTTACAAAAAAAACTAATTTATTTCTCAATTTTTAAATGGGTAAATAAAAATTCTTATATATATATATATATATATATATCTAAGACGATCCACGTTCGATTCCTAGTTTACATGTACATAGGTAAGCATGGTTACAAAAGTGTGAATATTGCTGTGAAGTCATTCTGTAGTCAATTACCCATTACTCACGATCCATTTTACATATTCGTTCCTATACAATATAATCATGCTATTCAACTTGTCCTATCTTGAAATCTATTACTTTGTAATTTGTTAGAAATTATTTAAAATATATACGAAACATTTATGTTAAAGCTTTTCGTTTTGTTTGTATGTTATGTTATTTTTTTCTATCAATTATATCATTTTTTTTAATTTTCAAAGGAATTTTGTTAAATTTCTGTATATGTACTGTAGCCATAATGTAAACTTAATGATTTTTTGCACTAAGTTTTTTGAAATAAATATACAATTCAGTACATCAGTACAAAAATACAATAAAATTGAAAAATCACAACCTTTCACTACAAAAAATGGGTACATCGCTTAAAATCGTTTTAGCGATTTTTAAACTATCTCACAAAGGAACAAAGAGCGTACAATATTTGCTTTAAAGTGAGAGGTCAAAAACCTAACATTATGACGGAGCAGTAGATCACACACAGCTATAAGAAAACATGCGATTTTGATGACCGCAATTAGAGGATAGTGCTATTAACAAAAAAAGTACATACATTTTTGTATTTGTATTCGACAGCCGCGGGTTTTAGATGGCGTAATTTGTAAGATTTCTCTTAGAAAAATGATTTAGTACGGCAAAAGATATTTATTTATTCGTCTTTCACACAACGTTCAGTGATATATATCAGTTTTTCTACTTTCATGTATATTTCACATTTTATAATAAGCGTATTGTGTTGTTTACTTATGGCCAATGAAGCAATTAAAATTAATATTTGAATTTAGAAACATAGAGTTAAGACACTCCGCTCTGTTCCCCACTGGACTTTAAGGCATTGCTTGTTAAGTGGCGGAATTCAACGCTGCATTTTACCTTGTTACTAGAGTGAATAAATAAAAATATGAAATTTTCCATTCCCTCGGATATAATTAAACCCACAACCTGTTGCGTCAATCGCAAGCTTGTGCCTCTGCACTGCGACGTGCCTCAGTATCCTCCATATGCTTATAACCTTGCATATTAGAATTTACCACATAACTCACTTCGTAAAGTATACGTATTCTTATAAATTGGACTATTGTCTAAACGAACAATCAGTGTGGGGTACTGGCGGCAAAAAAATGCAAATTGTCATAAGCCACGGGCGTTTCACGAGCAGACATTCCCACA
>DWMZ01003469.1:0-12703 GCA_018249855.1 Eueides tales michaeli | reverse complement strand
TATATATATATATATCTATATATTTATATATATATATATATATATATATATATATATATATATATATATATATATATATATATATATATATATATATATATATATATATATATATATATATATATATATATATTTGGCCCGTATACCCGTATTGTGTAAAATTCAACATTTCAACATGGTTATGCCATTTTAAAATTTTGATATATTGCTTGTGATGAGTTTTGGAACTAAACGATAGTCAATTAAAAGTGAATTGCTCACAATTTGTCTGTTTGCAGTTCGAAAATAGAATTTCAAATGGCACTTACAGTTCTTATGACATATTGCCTTAAGTTTGACATCGATAATAATATATTATGTACCAAGAAACTTTGTTGGATGCCCGCTACTTGACGGCCGTAAACAACAAGTGACAATATTGACATCGCTTAGAAGGCGTATGTAAAAAGCGATCATTGATGCATTCATCAATATTTTTGAATATTAATTCTGTTTTATATTTCAAGTTTTTTTTTTATTATTTTAAATAGAATGACCTGAAATTTTCAAGATTTCGAGAAGTTGGCTGTTCGAAAACCGGAACAGTGTCTTAACACTAGGTCTCCGTCATGCGGGATACAGTGTGAAGCTAAAAAAATATATACAAATAATATATGCTCAAAAAATATTTTACGTATTTTTTATATACTACTGAAAATGTCACCTGAATATTGTAGTTTTTTTTCTCACTAAAATCATAAAGTTTGATCACAAATATAAACAAATTGTCACAAGCCATTAAATATTTGCCATTAATATTAACTCAAGTATTTATATCATTGTATGGATACTATTTTATTAAGGACTTTCTAATAGTATTTTTGATTTTCACGATTGTTACACATTTTAAATGAAACAATTTTAAACGGACAGAGTCTACTCGTGATCACGGGCTACTGTAAAGTGTTCGAAACGTCTGGTTTCCAAAAATATTTAAAATTCAATATAAGCTAAGATCGATGTGATGAGATGAAGTGATGAGAAACAAGGACAAACTTGTGACGCCTAGTTATCGCCTCCAAAACGTAAATAAATCATTTATCTGTCTGAGCATACGTATCTATAATAGTATTCTGCAGTGTATTTTAAATTTGCCACTGGAGAAGTTTAAAGTTAATACTAAAGTAATGTTAATTAAGAAAGCTTACTACACTGTCCAAGAATATAATGATAAAAATGTATTTAATTAAGGTCATTTGAATTTCATGCAGGATAGTCACCGTTGTATTAAACAATGAAATTGTAACATTATTCAATATTGAAAAGAGCAACTGTTGAGCTTCTTGCCGGCTCTTCTCAGCAGAACCGCATTCTGAGCCGGCGGTAATTTTATGTTCGTGACGATTCAAAAGTACTTGCTAAAGTGTATTTGAATAAAGAATATTTTGAATTGAATTTGATGTTGTAGAAGACATTTTAAATATTAGCTATATTTCCATGTATATTATGCAGAAAATACAATAAAGCATAAAATAATAACGACGGTTGGAAGGCTAAATGGTCTAAGCGCTATATTTTAAAATATTTAATTTTATACATATTTGGATTCAGTGGATTTTTCTGTGTTTTGAACTCAGTTTCATAATTTTCTAAGCAATTTTTGACGCTTGAACCCTTTTTTGAAGTCCAGTATGTCAACCATCATAGACGAATAATTTACCATTAAGTTTATTTCTTAGAATCAATTAACAACAACATTTTGCCATTTGAAAGAGAACTTTTTTCTGATGGTCGTAGAAAAATTTTAATGAATCGAAATTAACTTTACATAGGAGGAAAAGCCCCTGTCCTTTTTACATTTATCCATAAATGGTAATACTCAATAATGTCCCATTTACAATGGATCCTTTATATTCTATGTATATACTATGTGTGTAAGCGCGAACATATAAAGGGCTAGATTTCATCAATAAAAAAGGGATTGTCTGACGCTTTGGCGTAAAAGGTTATTATTTTTTTACAATAAATTATGTAACAATATATACTTGGATGAGGTGCGATAAGAAAAAATATGTCAAATATACCTAAATTAGTTTATATTGAAGTATATAAATAATTTCATTTAATAACGTACTATTCGAGATCCGTTCGTGAAATGACATCCCGAGTGTCGCAACGATTTATATAATGTGATGCACTGATAGCGTAGTGTACTCTCTGCCTATCCCTCTAGGAATACAGCGTGAAGCTGAATTAGTCACTGAAAGACTCGTAAGATCGAATAGGTTCGAATCTTTATAAACAAACCTGAACAGTTTGTTTTTTTTTAGTTAAACGCGCTAATCTCTGGATCTACTGCATTAGATAGTTCATTTATCGAGGAAGATCTATAGGAGTGGAAAAAAATAAAAATCTGGCGTAGAAATTTTCGTGCGCGCGCTGTGTAAATCATGAGTACCAGAATTTTGGATTGGGAACCAACCCGCGAGGGCATTTATGATGTGGTTGATGACGTTGGACATCGAGGCGAAAGAGGTATGCCGAGACCGTAGTAATTGGCACTCCGTTCTCTCTGTCCGTTCTCTCTGCTCTTAACCCGGTGGGGATGCAGAGTGAAGCTAAGTAAGTAAGTTTAAGCTTCAACCTGTGAAACTACTGGTTTGGATTGGCATAATTAATTTTCTGTGAGATTGTCCGACCGAAAAAGATTATATGTAGACAGAGGGAACTTGGGAACGCACTGATGGATTTTCTTTGGAAGAGCTCTGAGTTATAAAAATTCTGCGTTGTAGAGATTTTCATTACAAAATAATCATATAATGGCATATATCTTATTACATGGATACCTTCTGATGGCTTAATTTTAAATTCATGCATTACCAATTCGACTTTCTCAACGTTGTTACCTCTCAAACTAAATCTAATAGTTACAAGCTTTTTATTATTGTTTGGTTATAAGTTTTATATACACCTATAAGTTTCTTCGAAAACATTTTAAACTACTCGAATCAATTATAAAAGGTCTAATGTAACACGAAAATCTATTGATAAAATATTTTTTTAATATTATTTATAATAAAATTCACATAATCATCTTGTGCTGGAGAAAATGTCTTTATGAAATTCTAATGCTGGGTAACCTTGCACTGATTTTTACTAATGGTTCAAAAAATAAGAATTCCAAACAAACAAATAATCTTTACAAAATAAATATTGTCACAATAGCATTATTGCAATATGTTCCTGTAAGGAAGTTGATTATTTTTGTTAACATTTTTTTAGACTTACATCGGATTCCCTACAAAGTAGGGAACGTAGAGGAAACTTGGGAACATAGTAGGTTCCTAAGTCACTTTGTTCCCATTAAGATATTGCCGTTCCCCGCTTTCCACCGATTTTAAAGCATTACGTTTTGAGTCACGGAACTCAACGCAGAACGCAGAATTCTTTAAGCACATTCCAATAATTCCTATAATTTTTCTAATTTAAATAAGTTAATACTGTATAATAATACGGTAAAGTGCTAATTTCACTTTAAGTGCGCAGTTAGAAAAGTACTGGTGAATAAAGATTGATGAACCTGTGCAGCCGTTTTTACATATTATTGTTGTATCCTAGGCTCTTCTAATAATATTTTGGAACACATTCAGATGTACATCTTTTCTATATAGCATAAAGCTATTAAAATGACAATGTTGATCTGACAATATGTACATGTCACAACGCGTATATTTCACAAATATAATCAGAAATAAGAAATGTACGCATAAGTATGTAGGAATTAAATTAAATATTAATATTGAAAGCTTAATTATTATACTATAATTATATATTAATGTTCTTTATATATGTAATTTCAAAGTGAAATAAACATAAACGTCTATTCTTTGTAAATTTTTATATGAAATAGATTAAGATATAAAGAGAGTTAAAGTTGAAACATTTTGATTTAATAAAAACATCTATATGAAAAAGGCAATATATAAAATATGTCAAAATAAGTTTTGTTAAAAAATAATACTACTATTATATTGAGACTAAAAGAATATTCATATTACGTTCTATGACTATCTCACATAAGCTTTTGGCTTTCCACAAAAAAAGATATGCTGAATATTGGCCGTTTTATTGAGCAATAACTGTGGCCATTTTAATGTAAAAATGTTTTTCGATTTGCTCAAAAGCGTTTCCCTCTGCCATAACGAAAAGTGAAATGGGTTAATCACACTATCATACTTCACTTGCGTATCTGAATATGTTTCATGTAATTAAATGAACAAGAAGTAAAAGGTCTTAAGTTGTAGTCAAAATTTTCATTATCACAGCATCTTATCGCAGTCCACATGAATGAGACATTTGTTCCTCGCAACAAGTTCAAATATAAAATAAATTTAATATGCATGAAAATTAAATTATAATATTTCACACGTTGACGCATTATAAGTTTAGTTTTCAATGTTAAGTATCATCACAGAATCGAGTGGAAAAAAATCACTTTTTAATGCCACCTTTTATCTCCAGATAAAAAAAAACTTGTTACTAATTCCCCAATGAAGTTGAAATCTGAAATGCTATTGAATTAACTTTTTAATTTAGAGCTTGAACTACCTCTACCAAATAAGGCATTGAAAGATAAAAGCTTGCTCACACTTCTTCAGCTTTTCTTCTTTATACGATATACTCATATATTTAATAGTTTTCAATCTATATAAATCTTGTTTCACCATGTTTGATGAATATTTTGATCATATATTAATTATGCATCTCTATTTTTCTTTAAAAAATATTAGATATTAAGTCGCTATTCAGATTCATCGATAAAATTGGTTATCATCATGAAGCATTTGGGTTCCTTAAACACCTGCTTGATTGTCTTAAGACATTGGCCACAATGTTTCTACAAATTTGTGGACAGTTGAGAGGAAGATGTGACAACTCAATACCTCTGTAATTTCATTAAAGCAGAAGAAAGGTCAATTGTAGAATACTTGGGAAATTTTAAGAAAGTTACAATCAAATTATTCCGATTTCAGTATTATTTCTTAATTGTGGCGACACTTTTACGTATAAATTGGTTATCAAAACTATCGCTTCTCCAAGGCGAGATAGGTGAAGTTACTGTATTGTGACCCAGACCAACAGGTCTGATGTAAGCATAACCTCATATCTACATCATTTATTATTCTTCAACGTACTTTGATATTATGTCGAGGATCAGATGCTGCCTTAAGACATCAACCTCAAACAAAGTGATCTCAAAGCACATCTAATAATTAACTGTTCTGTTTTTTTCTAATATTTTTTGCTAAAAAAGTCATTGATTACAAATTACGGTTAAAGACTAGACTAATAAAATTTACATACTAATTGTTTATTGGTTTGTGCATAATTTCAACATTTCAATACTTTCCTATCGCTTTCATTATTGGGTGTGCTAAGCCGAAATAACGTAGGCCTAGTAAGTAGGATAATGTGTTGTACGAAAACTTAACTTGCTGAAATAGATAATTATTTTTTTTAACAATGTCGGTCTCACGTCCCTGTATAGTACTTTTTAACAATGGGATGCTGATCCAATTGTTAATTATAGTGATAAGCGTGATCTCGTTTGGAACGTTTCTTTCAGAGCTGCTGAGTGTTCACAGCAGTGAGTTCAATAACAAAAAGAAATAGAGTAAGAAAGTTTACAAGCTAACATTATTTGGCAGGAAGATGGTTTTTAATTACAATTTTTTTTTCAGCTTTCGCACGTTGCAGGATAGACAGAGGGAACTTGGGAAGCATTGTGTGTTGAGAAGCGTAACTTAACGCCGCATTTTTGTTTTGTTAAGAGAGCGAAGAAATGAAAATATTAAATATTTAATTTTCTTCGTGTGAGGGTCGAACTCAGAACCTGTCGCGTTTATAATTACACGCTTGAGCCCTTGGGCCACGACTGCCTATATTTTTTAAACGGTTTTATTTAGCTCACCCCGCTTGTTTGTTTGGGTCAAATTTAGTAATTTAGATTAAACCCTCTTCCCGTTGACCGATTGATCTGAAATTTGGTATACGCCTTTGATTCTGGTGACAATACAATTATCCATATTCCATATTATTGTAAAATCGAGATGGCCGCCGCTACAAGATGGAGGACAACTTAGTTTCTATCAATTCCATCAATATTGGTATCAAATGAAAGGGCTTGTTAAGTAGAATACAGTGCACTGTACAAAATCAAAATCCGAGATGACCGCCGCTACAAAATCTCGGATAATATCAATCCTGTTAATATAAGTAGCATATTACAGTGTAAATAAGTATATTACAGTGCGTTATATAAAATCGTAATATGAATCCCCTAACCAAGTCAAGATCTCATACCCTGTCCAGGACTGTGTGGCTAAACACCACCGTGGATCACGCAATCGTACATTTAGGCGCGAAACTATTTGAGGAAGGTCAAACCTACGTGGCCCTCAGTAAAGTGAGATCTTTGGAGGGATTATGTATTGAGCAGTTGGACTGCAATAAACTAATGCGCAAGAAACTTCGCAATAAAGATCCACACAACGAATTAAATGGAACGAGAAATAAAAACTAAAAACTTAAAAATAAATTTATAGTTAACAAAAATATATAAATAAAAGACTCTATACATTCCTTTCGGAAATTGTGCCCAAAATTTTTCAACTTTGAATAAATATTTGACATAAAATATTATGAAAATATAAACTATGTAATATATATACATATATTTATTATTTACTTGCTTACCCACCGTTGCGCATACGAATGTATTTGCATTTGGTTCGCAAATACTAAACACGAGTGAGTGCCTTTTGAAAAGGAACTACAGAGTAATAACAGCTCTAGATCTATACGAGTATTTGGACTGAATTAAAATAAATCTATATATTTCTACTCTAAGGCAATAGCAAACACTATTTACTTACTATTTATTTAAGCTTTTTTGAGGCCTGTCATGGCGCAGAGGCATAAACGTATGTGTGTGTGTGTGTGTGTGTGTGTGTGTGTGTGTGTGTGTGACTAAAAGCAACAAGTTGTGGGTTCAATCCCCACTTGAGGAAATGAAACAGTTAATATTTTAAAATAAAATATTTAATATGTTCTTTTCTTCGATCTGGTAACAAGGCCAAGGCCTTAGGTTCAGCGAAAAATGGGAAACGGAACGGAGTGTCTTAACACTAGGTTTTTTTTTATGGAAACGACACGGCACACGAGTATAGTTATCACCTGATGGTAAGTGATCACCGCCGCCCGCGTGTAACATCAAAAATGATAGGAGCGTTGCCGGTCTATAAGGTGGATGAGCACCGGGGCCCGGCATTACCCAATGCGAAACGTAGTGGTCAAAGCCACTACTTGACGCCGGTTTTAAATGCCGGGGGTAGTATCAATCCGGTCGAGTCTGTCCATGTGTGTTGCATTGCTGAGAAAGTGACTCTTCCACACGTACTTTAGTCGCCTCTTACGACACCATCAGTACCAGGGTGATCCTATTCTAAGCCGGAATCACTAGGTTCCCAAGTTCCCAGGCTCTTACCCTGCCGTGTGCGGGATACGACGCAACGCTTGAGCTTTCTGCGTCGATTTAAAAAAATAAGGCTCTACATTTTCCTATGAAAGGATTTAAGAGTTTAAATGAATAACAAACAGTGAAGTATTAAAACAAACACAGAAGATACGGCTCGCTTGAGAAAATATTATTAAAGTGTGTCCCGTTCGCTTAATTTGTACATTTTTATTAGATTATTCAAATGAAGGGCGAGGGTTGCTGACTGATAACACTCAGTTTCTTTTTTTCCACGCAAAATATTATATAAATAAGTATATTTTTCTTGAAAAATTAACAAGTCATTTATCATACTCACGACACGCGCCGTTTTAACTGTGGACAAAATGGTAGGTAGGTAGCTTTCATGTTCATACATACGTACATATATGTGATACGTACGGTGGTCGGCTTTTAGTATAAGCCTGAGAATGATACTTGCAAGTCATGAAGGAAATTAAATAAAAAATATTACAATCTATACACTTTCAGCCGCTGTTGTAAAGATATTAATTTAAGTAGGACGCTACTGTGTCTTAATATGTTTCTTGTTCGTGTATTCCTTAAACATATGTCTTTAATATACGACGGTTTATTATAAAAGGATATTTTGTAAACTTCGTTTATACGTAAAAAATGAGGCCTGTCGTGGCGCAGCGGCACAAGCGTGTGACTGTAACCGACAGGTTGTGGGTTCGACCTCCACTCGAGGAAATGAAATATCTAATGTTTATAATTTAAATATTTAATGTTTCGCTCTGGTAATAAGGCAAAGGCGCGGCGTTAAGTTCCGTTACTCAACACGCAATGCCTCAAATTCGGCGGAAAGTGGGGAACGGGAGTGGAACGGAGTGTCTTAACACTAGCTTCTCAAGTATCCTCTGCCTACCCTGCCATGTACGGGATACAGCGTGAAGCTGAATTGAGTTATAGGTAAAAAAAGACCTGTCAAACACGATTTGGAATCGCCCACCGAAGGATTTGTACCAATTTCAAGATTGATTGATCAATGGGAAGTACAGTTAGTAAAAATGACAAATTTAAACTTCCAGGTATATGAGAATTCCAGGCATACGGGAATTTCGGGCATATAAAAATTCCAGTCATATGGGAATTCCACGCATATAGAAATTCCAGGCATATTATATAAAATGAATAGGTATTATATGAAATGAAGTGCAATAATGAGTTTGTAATCATTATTACGTTTATTTGAACTGGTATTACTTAGATTAGCCAAATATCAAAATTTTAGACTAACAATTATGAAATTTGTATGGAAAATACTCTATAAGCCTTGATTATGCAGCGAATGATGTTATGTTCGTATGTTTGTAATTGTTTTTTATATGAAATTTTTACGGATCTTTTTCTTTACTTATATTATAAATTATCATATCGTACCAAATTTCGTGTTTTAGTAAGATTTTCTTTTCTACAAACTTATGTGATAGAAAATCATGGTACACAGCTTCACGCTGTATCCGACACATGGCAGGGAAGGTAGAAGGAACATGCGAATCTAGTGTTAAAACACTCTGTTCCTTTAAAAACACTCCTCTTATTTTCTGTAGAATTCTGCAGGCATTCCGCGTTGAGTGGTGTGCCATTGCTCCACAAGAGGCGTCCATTGTTAAGCTTATTATTATAAAATACATATGATTATTTATTACCAAACAATTTATAAACGGAAAAGTTTTATAAATAATTTCACTACTTAATAGCAAAAACTCAAAGGGTGATAATTTTTGGAATCGACTGTATCACACTCTAAACCAAAATGTATGTTGCTTGAAATACTCTCACGCTTCACGCTGAATCTCCAGCGCTGTTGCCAAAAAGAACGGAACACCAAATACTACAGTCTCAGCATACTTCTTTTGCCTCGTCCACTGTCATCAACCTCTTCATACATGCCTTCCTCATGATTTTTACATTTACGTGACCCGCCTCCAGTATCGTAGACACTATCTTGTCGAAGGCCAAACGAGGTCTACCCCTAAATCTTTTCACCAATAATATAATAAACCAAAAAGGAAGGATTCAATTTAAAGTATGTATTAAACTCACAACAATATACCGTGCAAAATAATAAAGTAAATACAGAGTAAGCAAACTTATATATAGTGTCCGAGATTAGGTCATCAAAGGTATTGACCGTAAGACGTTAATACATCGTCCAATGTTGTTACAAAAGGACGAAATAAAACGGCATGTATAAAACATCACACAAATCTATCACAAAGAGGACTTCTTAGAGGCCATTATGTAGCTCAGCTAATGTTGTCTGGTGTAAGCTTTTGTGCTATACATAGTTTTGAGACTCATTTCACTTGTTAGATTAAGTATTAAGTAAAAAAAAGAGACCCATATTGGGGTTGTTTTTTTTTCTTTTACATTTTTTACTCTCTTTTATAATATATGAAGATATTTTAATAACATCTTAAAGCATATTAAATGAAACACTTTTAAGCGGATTAATCGAGTATATTGATCAACATTTTTAAAACTCGACGACTACTGTAAAGTGTTCGAAACGTCGGGTTTCCAAAAATGTTTAAAAGTCAATATACGCGATTAATCCGTTTAAAAGTGTTTCATTTAAAATGTGTAACAATCGTGAAAATCAAAGATATTATTACATCTTAAAGCATTTTATATGTATCGAGTATTAATAAATCGCAAATTAAAATACTTTTAGAAAACGACATACAGTACGCGAATTATGCAATGTCCGATATAGAGGAATCGATTAAAAAAAAATAACATTGAAAATTAATTTTAATAACAAACTTTATTTAAAAAAAAATCTTTTAGTAACATTCACACAAACGCTAAGCCGAGTTTAAGCCTCGCAAGCTGTACCTGCTTCTTGTATTTCTAGAAATGATTACATGGTTTGCCATTGACTGTCTTCCTGTTCAACCTACTCAACTTAGCACGGCCTTTGGCCTAAGCAGTTAAACACCTTATTATATATTATAGTTTCCTTGAATTCTCGAGATGTCTCACTCCACGGACAGACAAAGCAAAGCACTTGCATTCGATATTGTTTCTAGACTAGCGCGCAACGTAACGATACCATCTCAGGCAACACTCTTGGAGTTCATTCGCTACGTCACGGATCATGGAAAAGACCCTGAACGATCGTGTTACGTCTATTCATTTTCCATTCCTTTTTATTTCCATGACGTGAAGCGTGAGTCAGTCGAGATAATTATAGAGTACTTTCTACTTCTCTTACTTAACGATAATTCTAAACAAATTGTCGTTGGTTAGCAGAAATTTGTAAAAATGTCACTACAGAGATGCTAACAACATAAATAAGTTGTAACAAGCGTATAAAAATTTCGACGGAGCTCGGTGACAACGAATGGCTTAGTTGGTCAGAGCGCTTGGACGGTTTCCAAGAGGCGCGGCTTCTAATCCTGCTAGTAAAAATATTTAATAAATAGCATTCTCTCTTGCCAAACGATAATTCTAAACGAATTGGGTAGCGGAAAAATCTCCCTATATAGCTAACAAGAAATAATAAATAACAAGCGTATAATAATTTCGATGTAGCTTGGTGAGAATGGACGGCTTCCAAGAGGCACAGGTTCACATCCGGCGTCGTTCAACTTTTTATACGTTTTTTGCGTATTAAGTTACTTTCACAAAAAATATACGATTAAGACAAATTTAGGAAAACAAATATTTAACAAACAATGTTTCACAAATATATAAATCACCAGAGACCAAACATCAGCTCAGCAATGCAAATTCATCGAAAATTCCCAATATTAATCATCCGCCAGCAATTTGAAAACATATTAAAAGAATTAACATAATTTAGAGAGTTTATAAGTTCAACAACGTTCCATTCTTCACAGAATCGCTTATAGCCATTAGGTCTTTGTTATTCCACGCACGAGCGTCGCCCCGATAATCTGTTATTTTATTTGACAATGCCGACGTGACAGGTTCACGCGATGCAACATTTTACCGCAGCGATAATACTGCGAAAGATAAACGTTTTATGATTTGATAACTTAATATGTGAAAACGGAGCTGAGCCAGCTAGCTGATTATAATTCAAAATATACAGATATATTTAGACTGAGTTGGGATGTCAAAATCTATTTATGAATGACTGTATTCTTGACTGTTTGTCGTTAAGCATTTGTGATTGAATAACTATTCATGTTTTAACTTTAAAATTTGCCATTTTAAACTTTAAATAGATTCTTTAAAGTAAAAATATAAATTGGAAGTGGATATATATATATATATATATATATATATATATATATATATATATATATATATATATATATATATATATATATAAAAGAGAAGAAGCACACTGTAAACTATTATTATTTACACAACACAAATAAACTACGTTCTAGAAATCAATGGAAATATATATTTTTTCATTTGACACGTATTTCCGAAACATAATTCACGAAGATTATCATTTCGAAGCCGCCAACTTTCCAGAAATCGGAGAAAATTGCCACCAATTTCGCCGCGTGTAACAACTAAGATATTTTCGTGTTTCGTCCGACTTTAAACAATTGCTTATCGAAAAGATTTTCATACAAAAAAAAATGCCAACAGAAGCAGCGTTTGATCGCATTAAGCCCGATGTTTAGCGCGGATGCTGTCTACGTTTACACGCTTGCCTAATAAATACCTACACACTTTACTCTTAAAGACGTACACGTTAAATGACATAGAAAATATAGACGCCGGCGATACCCACTATTCTTTCTCTTTGCAAATGTGTAAATTCTATATTAAAAAAAATTATATGTTTTTTTTTATTTTATGACTGATAAAATAATGGCGGGTATTGATTTTTTTATAGTAATATATTGTTATGGTTTTATAGTAATGTTAAAATAGCCTCCCTTGAAAAATGGGAGTGTTTTTTTTCAAATCGAATAAGTACCTATCACCTGAGGTAAACGTATACGACCAAGAAAACATTAACCAAACGAAAAAGTCTAGTATAAGTATACTGATACATTATTTTCAAACTCTTCAGATTGTATCAGTATACTTATATATATATATATATATATATATATATATATATATATATATATATATATATATATATATATATATATATATATATATATATATATATATATATATATATATATATACATATATATATAT
>DWMZ01003468.1:0-12703 GCA_018249855.1 Eueides tales michaeli | reverse complement strand
ATATCTCATTAAGAGGCCGCTGATAGAACGTTACGAACGCGGGACATTCGTCAAGATGACAGGCTAATGGGCAATATTGCACTTTTACCCTCAGGTAATATTAGACAAATCCTGCCTGTTGTAAATCGGGGGATCAGGCCTGATAAAATCGACTGGTGTGGTGCTGGTGAAATCGTGTTTTACTACGCATACCACTTCTACCCGACAATTTTCCGTTTCAATTTAAATGTACTTAATTCCCTGTGGGGCAAACGCTTAAAAGACTGGTTGTTGTATACATGGGCAACTTTATGTTGCTTTTTTGCGAGTCAGTAATGTTTCAGGAATTTAACTTGTTTCACCGGGTTATCAAATCATGCCAATCCTGTGCCAAGTGGTTTGCCATTTCTTAATATAATAGCGTCGCTATTTTTAAACTATATTAAGTATTCGACGGCTAAACAGTTAATTATATATTACAGTTACTTACTCCACATAACTTAAATTTTAAAAACGTTAAAATTAAGCATAATTTTTACATACTTTTCATCTTCCTTTTGATTTTCACATTGGAACTGATCAAGTGGATATTTATATCTTGGAAAAGGTGCAACGGGCCAGTCGAATGCAGGACAATCCAGTTTATGGATAGGTTTAGACCTCGTAGTTGAAAGCGCACCGAACGTACGGCCATGGAAGGCACCCTGTTAATTATTTTAAAAACCATTCTATTATTACTACTACATGTACATATTCAATATTTTGGCCAATTATAGATATGAGGCTCTGAGTGCAGATGAACAAGCGTCGACTAAATGTCAAGGTTGTGGGTGCATTTCATACTCGGGTGAATGAAATATTTAATATTTTTAATTATTCACTCTACTAACGATATTCACTCTACTATGACGCGTGGTGATGAGTCCCATCATTTAACATGGAAAGTTTTAAGAATTCGGCGGTAAGTGAAGAACAAAAGCGTCTACAAATTAGGGTCCCAAGTTCCCTTGACATACCCTGTTATGTACAAGATACAACATGAGGCTAGTGAAAAAAGCTGGCTAATCTTTTATACAAACAACTTATACCTCAAATGACATAATTGATAAATTTGGGGCTCCGGGTGGCTGGTTAATCATACATGAAGACATTTCTTCAGGAGTAAACTCGATGCTACCACCGCGTTGTTTTTTGCGGTATGTCATGAAAACTGATTTAAATGCATTTTCATTTGAACATGAACCACACATCATTGTGGCCACTCCGTTTAAGCCATGTGGTGCAACTTCCATAAGAACACTCCTTAATTTGTTCGGCCAATCGGCTCCAGGAAAAACACCAAGGGCTGGGCGGTTAACTAAAGATTTCTAAAAAAAAATATATACACTTATATACTATAGCATTATGAAAATCATAAAGAATTTCATACTCAAATAGTAAAATTTAATTTACTATTATATATATATATATATATATATATATATATATATATATATATATATATAAATATAACTACCAGATTATGCTGGTCTTCAAAAGCCTTCAATAACTCAGGATGATTGTAACCAATTGGTACAGATGAAATTTGAGTAAAAGCATCTAAGAAGGCATTACCATCCGCATCCACAAAATAATTACCAATACTTTTGTCATAATCAGCAAACAGTTGTACCGAATCTGCTTGCTGCAATTTAAATCAATTATCAAGATTATAAATCAAAAATATTTTTAATAAATAGTGAGAATGTATGTTCTGTTTTCAGGTACAATGTAAATTATGATATAAGGCATGATGATATTTAATATAGAATGCATATTGGGCTAAACATCAAAATATATGATAGGCATGCATTCTTTAATGTATTTTTTTATAAAACATAAACATTTGAATGTAGTGGATATGTAACAAATATTTGTTTTCTTAAAAATTATTTCCTAAATATGGAGTAACATTTTAACATTTGAAGAGTCATATCTTTAACATATTAAATATGTGAAAGATATGTAAGCACATGAGATAGGAATTTAATATATTTATATATAATATTTTGCATTAAATCAATTTACTTATGCAGAATGCATTCATTAAAATTAAAAACATGCACATTCATCATTTCTTAATAATCTCTTCACATTAAAAAGTATACAAGTAAATAACATACTTGAAGCGCGGATAATTCATCTAAGAGTCCTTTAGTTTTTGGTCCAGGTACTGCAGTTTTTATATTAGGTCTTTCTGGTTCTACTATCACATTTGAAATTTTTTTTGAGCCTACGAGAAAATAAAGTTTGATACAGGAACATACAAATGAATAATATGTTTAAATGATTAAAATAAGACTATCGTAATATTACTTGTATTTTTTAGTTACATCATATTATTTTAATTGATGATTTAGTGTAAGTAAAAAATCATAAATTAAAAAAAAATCATCTATTTGTTTACATAAATTGCAACTTTATAAAGTTATAAGAAAATCAAATTAACTATTCCTTACATTGTAGTGATGGTAAAAAAATTATTTTTTTTCTCATTAGCTGCGCTCTCGAACAAAACATATTTATACCAAGGTTAGTCAATACGTGTTAAAATATACTCTTCGATATTTTTAGACAAAAATACGAAACCACCACGAAAATAATCAATTCACGAAAATAATCAATTCACACTTTACTACAAAACTCATATAAGATTCAAAACTATTATAATTCTTATCCTTATACACTGCTGGATAAGATAATATCAATCGGTTTATATATAATTCTGCATCTATCAGCACTTAGCGACTCGGATTATTCATTGAGCGTTAAAATAAGATAAAATTATTTAAATACAAGCGGCTTTAAAGACAAAATTTCAAATATCAATACACAACCCACTAGTGTTACCCACAAAGAACTGTCATTATCTGAAATTCAATATTGATTTGATTGCATAGGGTAGTAGGCACGATAAAATTTAAATTTCAGATATCGCTGAAAGCTCATTTTACTACTATTTTATTTAATAAATGTCTTACAAAATGTGCGTATTTTATAAATATGAATATAACATATGAAATAACGAAACTCAATTTATTACTCAACTCAATTTATTCCAACATAACGTTGTTACCTACATATTTACAATCTTCGACATAAGCTATTATGTATCTGAAAAGTAGATAAAAATGAAAAGACAAGAATTAAAACATGGAAGTCTCGTTTTAAACACAAAAAATATTTCTTGGGTATACATTGTTTATTTTACGTCTTATTGTAATATATCTTATAAAAAAATATCGATAATTTTTTTTGTGGTTCAGCTCTATAGGAATGAGGGAGTAAATTGCGGATATTGCTTAATGGATTGTACAACAATCTTTGAAGGATTGAATATAATGTACTATAGTTACGTTGATGTTAAAAGGTTATACAATATAAGTAAACAGTGTATATGGTTTAAAACTTCAAGTACTATTGGTTCAATTTGAAAAAATGGCTATGCGCTATATTATATTATGTTTAGCCCACTAGAAGCGGGGACAACATTAACAAATGTTAGAAAAACGTTCAAAAAGAGTTACTGATTAAAATTAGGGCTTCGTTGCGTGCGCTTCGTAATCGTGTAAGGAGCTTTCTCTTCGTTCCTCTTTAAAAATGAACGATATAGCATGCATATTTGTTGATATAAACATGAGTGGAATATATGGTATAGCCGAAGATGGTAAAATGTTTGTATTTCAAGCATTTTTCGTAATTGAAGAAAGTGACGATATTTACATTGACGTGGAATGTTAAAACAACGTCAATGCTCACCATGCTAACGTTCTAGCCCGTCAGTACTGTAAGCACTAGTCAAATCACATGTGACGTCAAAGTCACACGAGTTTTACCGCACTCTAGTACGCTATGGGCGCTGTGTGCACAATTCGGAAAATGCCATGGTAGCTACCATCGTTAAAATTATAATAAAAATGCGTTAAAAAGAACTTCAAGAATTAAAACTAATCAGTTAGATCTTTTTATATCATTAATTATAATATCGTATTTTTGTATCGTAGGTTTTTTTACTTTTAAGCGTCTGTAATACTTACTTTAAAAAAAACATTACTGTATTTACTATTTTTAAAGTGTTCTTTCCACACATAGGAAAGAAAAATATAAATAGAATTCTCTCTTGCCAAACGATAATTCTTACGAATTGTCTTTGGGTAGCAGAAATTTGTAAAAATCTCCCTACAGAGATGTTACCAACATAAATAAGCGTCTTTTTTTTCTTTTTTTATGGAAAAGCAACGGCAAACGAGCGTGCGGGTTACCTGATGGTAAATGATCACCGCCGCCCACGGCCCCGTGTAGCACCAGAGGAGCTACAGGAACGTTGCCGATCTGTAAGGAGAACGGCCACCGGGGCCCGGCATTACCCAATGCGAAATGCAGTGGCCAAAGCCACTACTTAACGCCGGTTTTAAATGCCGGGGGTGGTAACAATCCGGTCGAGTCTGCTCATGCGTGTTGCCATTGCTAACAACGTGACTCTTCCACTCGTAAAAATTTCGACGGAGCTTGGTGAGAACGAATGGCTTTGGGGGTTTGTTGCAGCTGGTCTTTTAGATACCTAGAGAAGTAAACAGTAGTGTTAGTTAGATGACTCCTCGATATTTGGCATTCTGTGCCTAGGGAATGATTACACCTTGCAGACGAACATAAGGCATGTCATTTGCCGAACGAAAGTTTTTCATCGTCGATGCGCCACGTTCATAAAGCGGAGCCCCCTCTTCACAACCTGATTCATTCAATGATGTGATCCGATGACGTCATTTCCGTTAAAGAACTGTTCATAAATTATGATTCATAAATTATTTAAATTTAATTCTGCTTAAATTTCATTTACAATTTTATTTATTAAAATATCTTTAAAAACTAATTATAAATTTATTTTCAATACTTATAATTTTCGTTGAAGAAATTATCCAACTAGCTTCTACAGGTCAGCTTCTACATTAATTTCTTCAATTGTGGCGTTTCGAGCGTGCCAGTTGTGCACAGTTCATTCCGCCAATGTCACGTTGTATGGAAGACTCACGAGATGAGTTAATCATTACAAAAGAAACAATTGTACACAATAATATAATACATGTAAAAAAAAGACCCAGTAAAATTACTGCCTTCACCTATAACAAAACATACAAATATTTACAAAATATACACATACACAACACATTATGTTGGTAATAAATAATATTTTACATAGATCTTAGTTTATAATCTAATTTTATTACGTCTAATATATTTACATAAAAGACCAAACACAAACATTAATAGACATTGAACATTTAGAGGACGAGGGACTTTATGGGGAAGAACGTCATATAGGGGACGAGTTAAGTTGAAAAAAGAATGTGGGAAGGGATCCGTCGTCCAGGCCACATTCACACTGTGAATGGTCCCTGACCCTGATCTTGACCAGATGCACAGGCGTACAAGCATGCCCTAAGCATAAGCGACAAATTGTTGTAATAATCCTCCGTTCAATATATCTTTGAGAGTAAAACCACGTTCGTCTAGGGATATCAGGTTGGATAATAGAATTTACCTTTTTCGAACTTTGATAAATTCCAGGTATCATTCCAGGATTTACGCAGATGAGCTTCTGCAAGGAACTGCAGATCATGAGCAGAGTTAGAGAAGTGTTCAAGTGTGGCACACTGGATGGCTAACTTGGCGCAAGAGTCTGCATATTCATACCCACTGATTCCAGAATGACCTGGAATCCAAATCAGAGTAACTTCCAAGCCCTTTAGATGACATGAATACAATACTTCACGAATCCTTAAAACAGTTGAAGATTTTATCTACTGTGAAACGGATTTCCCTTCAATGCCCTAAATCAGCTTAGTGAGTCAGTAAAAATAACCGTTTATTTAAAGTCGTGGGAGCGTGTAAACAAAACTGCTTCTAACAAAGCAACAACCTCGCCTGTGAACACCGACGATTCAGGGGGACATTTAAATTGTAAAATAATTTAGAATTTTGATATCCAGCAAGCCGCACCAACACAGTTCTCCTTGGAAAGCTTTGATACATCAGTGAAGATGAGAAGATGATTTGGCCAATGTAAATGAGCTAATTCCTTAAATTTTGTGTTGGTGCCAGGATCACCTTTGATTAGGTCAAGATTTCTGTGGAGAATGGACCAGGATTTTATGAGGCGTCATAAAGGGAGGATTAGATAGATGAGAAGACAAGGGGTTAGGAAGAGAGGTAAATCTAAGGAAACTATCAAGCAGATAAGGCAACGGCTTGCCTACAGGTTCCCTTCTACAGGTCTTAGGCTGTTTTCCGATATCAGCTATATTAATAATTCATACCCTTTGTGAGTATGCTTACTGCGTATTAAACAAATTAAACTTAACCGAACAGCATAACATTTTTTTATATAAGCATGAGCGCAGTATGTGGTGTAGCCGATAAAGATGGTAAAATGCTTATATTTCAAGCATTTTTCGTAGTCGAGGAAAGTGACGATAGTTACATTGAAACGGAACGTCAAAATAATGTCAATGCTCACGACGCTAACGCTCCAACGCGTCAATACTGTGAGCATTAGTCAAGTCACATGTTACGTCAAAGTCATGCGAATTTTACTGCTTCTGTGGTACACTACGAACGCTGTTTTGATTATTCAATATTCAGTAAACGGACATAGAGTTCTTTGAATGTCATTGTCAAATTTTCGGGGACGTAAATAAACAATTTCTGTGCATTATTGGCTTTTTTAAAACATTCATTCCATTATTTCAAATTTGAAAGTTTATTGATTTTCATTTTTATTTCAAAGTTATAAAAAATAAAATGTTAAAAAAGGTCTTGTTATCTACTGATGTTGCCTTAGTGAGCATACAGCATGCGTTGTCCACTGAGAAAGAAGAAATAATGGGACTATTGATTGGCGAGGTGTATGCCAATAACTCAAATTTAATAAATACCTTATAATCATAAAATACTTTTATCAATAACCTCCTCCTATTAACATTATAGGTCCATAATAATAGTACTCTGGTGTCAATAGTATCATCTGTTATATTAAGACGCTTGGATAAAAAACCTGATAGAGTAGAAATTTCAGAAGAACAACTTGTGCAAGCTACTTTAAGAGCAGAAGAGCTAGCAGCAGAAGTAGGACGTCCACTTAGAGTGGTGGGCTGGTACCATTCTCATCCTCATATTACTGTATGGCCATCACATGTTGGTAAGAATTTTAGATATTTTGTATATATAATACAAAGATTTAGATATTTCGTTGGTTTTTGATGTTTTATGTGTAAAGCAGAATAGTCAAAATAAACCTAGCATAAAAACACTTTGTTCTATACTTTCTCACAATGCTTTTTGTTGGGTCCCCAAAGTGAGGAAATTAATGGAGTTTGCCAAAGTATTACCAGGGCCTCAATAAATTGAAATTTTATGAATTTTTCAAAATACAATCCTTCTACTGTCATTAACACACTTATTAGGTCAAGCTTTAAGTAATAATGTAATAAATTTTATAAACTACAAATAATTCTAATTGTTGTATCATAATTGAATTTGGGAATCATATATAGATTAAGACTGGTGATGAAATTAGAAGATGGCTGATGGAAGCTGCCTGCATGTTTCATAACTATTCTTATTTTATGTTACTATTATGAGATAGGATATGATAAAGCTTTTACCAATACATTTTTCAGATCTTGCTACACAAACAATGTACCAAAGAATGGACTCCAGCTTTGTTGGAATAATTTTTGCAGTATTTCTGACAGATCAAACTGCTAAAGCCCCTTCCGTAAGACACATATGCTTTTTTCTAAATTCTAAACTTTGATTTTATTGATATTACTATAAGATTTTATTGATATTACTATAAGAGTTAAGATTTATAGGTAGCAGGTTTATAATCATAATTTTCTTTTAGGTTCAAATTACATGTTTTCAATCAATCAGTGATGGTTCAAACCAAAGCCGGAGGGAAATTGAACTAGAAATTACAAATAACAATGACTCTCTTACTATTAATAACTTTGAAGTAAGTATTATATTGAAAGTAACAACTTTCAACTATACAAAATAACATTGAGATTTTATTTTAAGGCAATGAACAAATAATAATCAAATAATTTGAGGTCTTCATGTTTATAAACTGGATGATTGTAAGGTCATGCTATATAAATGGCAGCTAATAATGTATTTATAAGTTTATAAAAGTACAGCCCAGCATCATTTATCTTTATGTTGATTAATGTGTTTATTGGGTGCTCAATACTTTATTGTGCTGCAAAAATATCTTCTTTATTAAAGTAATATTCTTTTGTAAGATATTGACACAATTACCAGCAATATTGAAAGAGGAGGAAGATGAAGCTTTCAAAAATGAAGCAGGCGAAATTGATACAGAGGATATAATAAATAAGCAACATAATGCAGCTGTAAGGACTATAGCTATAGGACACATTGTTGAGAAGGTGATTTTTAGATTTAGGGGATTCCTGAATAGTAACAGGCTGCATTCCGAATTATGCTCACAGCGCTCATCGCGGACCAACGTGCAGTCTAATTCGTGCTTTTTTACGCTCATCATTAGCATTGTGGATGCTATGACGTCACATGGACTGTCACTACCTAGCGCTTTCAGTAGTGACGGGTCAGAGCGTTAGCATCATGAGCATTGACGTTATTTTTACATTTAATATATCTTCCACATCAATGTCACTATGGTCACTTTCCTCGATTGCGGAAAATGCTTGAAATAAAATCATTTTACCGTCTTCATCAGCTACACCACATACTGCACTCATGTTTATATCAAAAAATGCTCTGTTAGGTTATGCTGAACATGTTAAATTTGCAAGCACACTCACAATCTTGCTGAATTATTAATACTGCTAACTGACGTTGGCGCACTCACCAAATCGGACCCCACGTTAGCAGCTTAAATGTCACAAGCGTTGTGAGCACAATTCGGACCTTAGCCTTAAATGTTGTTATTTTACATGACTTTTAGAGACTGATGTCACATTGGGACAGTAACTCAATGTAAACACATTTGTTGTTGGAAAGACCCACTTAAGAAGAGAAATATTTCATCGTGATTTTTATATTTCAATTTCTCGCTCTGATAGACAAGTTACGACATTTAGTACTGCCACTTTAGCCACAATGTCCCATTCACTAAAAGAGGAACACAGGCATTATCACTAGTCTCTGGCAATGGGTGCATGGGTGTATTTAAGTACATATATTTATATATAACTTTAATAAAGAAAAGAAGAGGGCAAATGGTATAGGTCATTAATTATCTTATAGCTGTTAAATATGAGTTTGATAAATTACATTCTAACTCAAGTATCACAATTGTGATACACATTTTTCCGCCACCACTGATTGTTATTGCTTCTGAAT
The DNA here is from genome assembly GCA_018249855.1 of Eueides tales michaeli. Lineage (NCBI taxonomy): Eukaryota > Metazoa > Arthropoda > Insecta > Lepidoptera > Nymphalidae > Eueides > Eueides tales. The sequence goes on along the minus strand of DWMZ01003468.1, from coordinate 3,298 downwards.
CCTCAACATTTACAATTATATTGAGCAAATAAAAATATAGTATAGTGTTCTAAATAAAAAAGGAAGTCTCTCGTCACATTCAAAGGTAAAAAAAAAATAAAAATTACTGCAAAAACTGCTAGTTTCGGCCATAGTTTCGGTTTCGGCCAGAATATAGCCGAAGCTTTCGGGCGCACCGTAACTGGAGTATTTATAATTAGCGCAAGGCAAAGCGCATCCGTGCGTCTCAACTGTTGTGTTAAATGGAGACGAATGCGGCATTGGTGACCGCCACCCAGCATGCCAGGTCCGGAACGGCGGGAAGTGGAGGACGGAGCTACAAATAGCTACGTGGATTGTAAGAAAATATTAATAAATTATTAGATGTGATGGATGACGGAGATCTGGATGTTATTTGTGTGACTAAGACCAAGCGAAAAGGCAATGCAACAACCAATTTACCGGGTCGGATTTTGACCGGCGTACCAGAGAGCGAGCGAGGGAATCAAGGTGTAGGCGTGTTATTGTCCTTTCCATTGATTAGTGCAAAGATAAAGTACAGGCGATCAATTAGTATCCTCAGCTCCATTATGCAAACTTGAGCAGTATTGAGAAAGTGTCAGGGACTTTCTAGGTGATGTTAGAGGGAATGAAAAACTAATAATATGTTGAACGGATAGGTGGGTACCGTGCGTAGCGGTTAGGCATGTATAATGAATGATCAAGAGAAAGAATGAGGCTGGAGTGCTTATATTGTATCAATGCAAGGAAAGTGTAGCAAATGTGTTTGTCCATAAACAAATTTACATGTACACATTTTTACGAGCAAACGGAAGAGAAAAATAGGATTGATCTATTCCTAGTGGATCAGCGTATTCGAAGCCAAATTATGAACAGCCAAGTGTTACTGAACTGAGAACAGACCATTATATAGTCGTAGCTAGAATAAGGGATCTGTTCGCAGGTTGGTGCAGCCGCACTGGTTGTCGAAGCTTGGCGTCAAATTATCTAAGCTTAAAGATCCACCGATCAGAGAGGAATAAACTAAAGTTTCCAAGAAGTTAAACAGCTGTGAATTTGAAAAGGCTGTAATAAAGAAAGAAAGCATGCCAAGATTATAAAGGATGAAAGTACTGGTAAAGATGAAGCGTTAAAATTTTGAGAAAGAAAGAGATGAGCATAATTTCACAAAGAGATGTACAAATGTGATTACGCCTGTACCTCAAGTAACAGCGAAAGTTGAATCTTGATGTAGCCTATAATTCCAATAAGAAGACTCGGGAAGCTGCGGGAGCAGAGGGAATACTGTCGATATGATCAAATATGGTGGCTGGCGCGTTTTGGACCTGTTCTGGTTTTTGTGTATTATGCTGAAAATTGGAGGAATTCTCAGATGATTGGCGAGGTGCGGTCATCGTGCCTTTGTAAAAGCATAGGTTGTCAGATAGAAGGCGCAAGCTATATGGCTATCAGTTTGATTAGCTTGGTACAGTTTATGCTAAAATATTAGCGAGAAAAAGGCGAATAATTGATGAATGTATGGTAAAAAAATTATGAAGGAAGAGTGAGTAATAAGACCCTCTCTTAGTCGGGGACCTCGGTAGACCTTCGAAAACATAGTATCTACAATACTGGAGGAGGGTCACGTAAAAAGCTTAAGGACCCACAGAGGGCATGTATCAAGAGGTTGATAACAATGGACGAGGCGAAAGTACCTCTTTCGCCCGAGTCCGTAGTGTTTGGCGCTCCGTTCCCTATGTTTACCCGGCTAGGGATATAGCATGAAGCTAAGAAGGAAAGAAAGAAATTCTATTTAATTATTTGTCTAAATAGAATATGCAATAAAATATCTAAAAACATTAAAATAAAATAAATTTTAATATTCACATCCAAGCTGTATCCCGCACACGTCAAGGTAGGCAGAGGGAAGTACCCTACCCTAAGCATAGTAACCTAGTGTTAAGACACTCCGTTCCATTTTAAGTTTCGAAAAAACTTAATAACTAATTTTATTAGGTTAAGTAACTTCTGCTGCACCCCAACTTCTATTATCCTAGACGTTTCCTGAGTTTTACTTCTCAGGCTAAACTGCATTGTATTAAAGCTAAAATGTCTTAACGGAAAATTTGCAAATTAATCAGCATAAAATAAAAAGAATGATATAAAACATATTTGTATTAGTACATGAATATTACATGTACATATACCAGATCACGGATAAGCCAACATCTTGCAAAATATACATGTGATATCCCCCTCCCCCTTGTGATATTTTGTGGTTTTTATACAAACCGTTTTCGAAAAGTGCCATAATTAATGTTTGACCCCTTAGGATTAGTGTGGAAAATGAGGAAAGAGGTTTTTTTAAAAAAAAGCGTATTCGTAGTTATGGTTTTATTTAAATCTTTAAGATTTTTTAACAATGCTAAATCTATTAAATTTCAGATATCACGGCCTATGTTAGAAGCCCTTGTTGCAAGAAACACTTTAAATAGTATACGGTTAAAAGCATTAAAGAAACATCATAAAGAGTTAATGTCTAAACTGGACAATAATTAAGGTTGAATTTTATTTAAGGTAATATGTGTTATTTCAAATAAATTATAATGCTAGGACTATAACAATGTTACTTGGTTCATGTTGCATTAAGTACCCTTATTGTAATTCATTTTTATCAATCATTTCAAAACCATCTGATGAGTCCATACTAGAAACTCTTTTCCTTCTTTTTTCCTTGTCATTGTGTGATTTGTACACTATATTAGCCATAGCACCTCCAAAATTAGATAAAACATTATATGCTGCACCAGTCCAGGTGTCAGAGGACTGTATTTCTAATGAAGATTGATATGGCTCAGATTGTTGATCTGAAATATCAAAAAGTTGTAAATTCACATAAAAATGTAAAAGTACATAAGACTTATTACACATAGGCACTTTAACTAATAGAAAATTGTTTTATTTTGTGCATGAAATGGTTTTACTGGTGACAACATAAATAAATTGTAAAAAGCATATAAAATATTTCATAGCTTAATGAACATGGCTTAAGGGTCAAAGTATTCAAATTTTTATTTGTTATTTTTTTTATCTTTGGGTCCACTTTAAATATTTAGACTTAATTTTTATTTTCATTTTAATAATAAAGTTTTTACCTTGAGGGATGTATTCATCTTCACTTGAGTCTGTGATTTCAACATCCTTTGAAAGAGTTTGTAGTTTTTCTGTTGACAAATTGGTTACTAGTGAACTACTGTTGTCTGAACTATCACTTGCTTCTTCTTCTAGAGGTAAATCATCAGGTTTCCAATAATCTAAA
>DWMZ01003467.1:0-12704 GCA_018249855.1 Eueides tales michaeli | reverse complement strand
TAAATCACTGTTTTGGGGCCTATTATGTAATAAATAACATTAATAAATGTCCCCTATAATATTTTTTAATATATATTCTATGTACAGGCAGTGATTAGTTACAGATTTTTTATAAGTATAGATATACTACATTAAATACTCTCACAGTAAGAAAAAATCTAACTTGATTTCACTCTTGAGAATTACAATAACTAATAATATCTTGTTCTTTTTAACTTTTGTAATAGTAGATTTATTTATTTTAGATTATAACAATTTACTCATTACGAGAAGCATCAGGTCTAGCTGGATGGTTTGTTGCGCTTATCTCTGTCATTTGCATCCCAATTTACGCGGGAAAAATGATCTACGAAACAAAGGGGTCACTGAAAGAGGTATAATAAAAATATTTTAATAACCTCTTTGATTTTCGAGATGTACACATTTTTAATGACATAAATTAAACCGAATTGATCGCGTATGTCTTTATACAAATTATAATACATACTTTTAAAGCAGAAGAAAGCAGAAGTCCATGATCGCGGGTAGATTGAGGTGACATTTGTTTGTCAATTGACATAATTATTACATCAAACTACCGCCAATGATTTCTTAATTTACTTCACTATTGTCCTGGATTCTTGCAGAATGAGCCTACTGCATCTTGTCTTCTGATATGTAGGTTTGAGACTTACAATATTTTAAAAATGGGTTCCAGGTGTTTCCAACTATCTTCTCTATTAAAATTAAGATGTTTTTATATGTCAATATCCTCGCGGATCATTCCAGGGATCTGTTTTCTCTAACGAGGATGTGGGGTGTCAGAAGAACATGCCACCTACAGTAGAGAGGCAGCCGGAACTTTTATCATATGTGAAGGGGGCTACAGACAGGCTTGGTGAAATTTTAAAACCATATTCAAGCCTAACTAGAAACCGAGCGAATTCTTAAAAAGTAATTTGCCTTTAATATAATGACTGTGGCTTATCGTACATCGGTCAAACAAAGAAAAACATCGATGTTAAGGTGAATCAAGAATGGGCATATATTAAAGTTAGTAGTGTGAGAGCATAGAGCAAATAAATCCAACCACTTCATCCACATAAACATTCTTCAATTTTAATATAGAAGATGGTTGGAATCTTTCTACTACCGGAGACAGACTCTTACAAAAAATTAAAGTCTCAAACCAGTACACCGGGAACAAGACGCACGAAGTATGCGAGGCAATTTTGAAATAGTTGGCAGTAGTTGGATATAATAATTATGTCAACTGACAGATAAGTGCCTCAGTCTACCTGTGACCACGGACTGCTGCAAAGTGTTCAAAACATCGGGTTTCCAAAAATATATAAAAAAATATGTATAATGTATAAAAATACGTTATTAATCCGGCTTCATTTTTTTCATTTAAAAATTATTTATTTTGAGACCTGTCGTGGCGCAGAGACAGAAGCAGTATTTCTGTAAATGCGAAGAGTCGTGGGTTCGATCCCCACTCGAGGATACAAAGCAAATCGTGGCCTCGGGTTCCGCTATTCAAGAAGCGGTGCATCGAATTCAGCGGAAAGTGGTGAACGGAGTGTCTTAACATTAGGTTCTTGGGAACTAGGTTTCCATGTTCCTTCTGCCTAAATATGTCGGGATATAGCGTGAAACTGAAGTATTATTATGAAAACCAATAAAAGTGTCATCATTTTGTTTACTTCCCTCTGCCTACCCTAGCATGTACGGGATTACAGTGTGAAGCTGAAAGAACATTACATTCCGAACTAATAGAAAATGGTGAACTGTTTAACATTTTTTTTTCGCATTTCCTTCCATATACGGTTAAAACATGAAGTAAGTTGCTTGTTTTTCTTTCAGAGGATAAAACAATCTTTAAAACCAAATATCTACTGGGGTCCAGTGGAACCTGAAATAAGAAGACGTTGGAAATCTTTGCAAGATGAACAAAATACACCTGTAACATCAATGTTGCTTTGTAATAATCGAAATTAAAATTGGTGACAACAATTCTATTTTTATTTTATTTAACATTCAACTGTAAATATACACCTGTCATGGTACCGTCTATTTTATTATTGGGTTTTCCTAGAAACTTTTGATTTTATGGAATTACACATAGTTTTCTGTGAGATTGAAATTAAATTAGAAAGCTTTTACGAAGTTAGTATAATTTCGGCCTTTTTTGAGGCATGTGGCACAGGGGCACAATCGTGTGACTGTAAACGCGACAGGTTGTGGGCTCGTTCCCCAATCGAAGAAATTAAATATTTGATATTTTAAATGTAATATTTAATTATATTAAATTTAACATTCGGTGAAAAGTGGGGAGCATTTAGTGCTAGGTATCCAAGTTCCTTCTGCCTAACCATGTGCATGATATAGCGTGAAACTGAAGTATTATTACGCAAACCAAAAAAAAACTTCTCCATTTTATTTACTTTCCACTATTTAGAAACATGTCTTACTAAGTGGGGAAACTGTATCTGACGTACTTTTCTAAACAAATATTCACGAATTGTGCATGAAGAATCACATAGTTCATAGGATACTTCATTTTCATTGTAATTTCTAACTTAAAAAAATATTTTTTCACTATCTTTTTGTTGAGTTAGCTTAACCAGACGCGCTTCAAGTGCGTTACAAGAGTGCCACGTAAAACCTATTGATTTTTTGTTGAAACCATTTCAACACTGGCTGGCGTCATGACTACTGACATTAATATGTATTTATCATAACTATTTTTAAGCATTTTTTTAGGTTATAAATTTGCTGTAATAATGTATTGAAATCTAAATTATAGTGAAATTATGTAAATTGTCTCATAATCATCAAAATTATCAAAATTTTAAGTGAATATTACCCTTGTAAATATGGATAACGAAGATGTTCCTGATAATACCCAAAGGGAGGAAAAAGACAAAAGAGTTAAAATACAGGTAAATGCACCGTCAATAGGTACATAGTAATTCTTCTACAATTCTAATAAGAGTTAATTACTAATTTTGAAGAGGGGTTTGCTTGTGATGCATTATTTGCTTGTGGAATACACTACATTATTTTTTCATCGCAATGATTACTATTAAATTTATAATAATTTAAAAAAATATATACTACAAAACTAAAAATAATATCTATAAGTAAATTTGATAACATAATTTTCTTACATTACAACATATATTTAAACGTAATTATATAAAAAATAATAAAATATTTAATAAATTTCGGGTAGTTGAATAGTCATTCACCCATATTTTATAATATTTATATTAATAAAATAAAAAAGCATATCATTATTATTACTACCAGCAAGGCTTAATTTAATATTGCTCTCAAATTTAAAACATTAGATTTCAAGGATATATGTAAATTTATTTATATTTTTTAATTTGAAAATAATCAGTAAATGGTTTTAAACTTAAGAAAAGAGTATTTTTTTAATATACAAAAGTTTATAATGTTCTATAAATTTCTCTGTTGTTTTATGTTCAATTATTCTCGTTCGCCATAATTTTTAATAATCTCTAATCTAGTGTACAATCATAAAAGTAATTTATTTCTGGAACCGTTTCCTGAACTTATCTTTAAAATTAGGTATAGACTATAGACTATAAGCCCGTTACATTAACAAAACTATTAACGTGCAGTAATATAGCTTATAATCTTTATCGATAAATTAATTATCTCACACAAAAATATTTTTCTCAATCTATACCAGCAGGTGTTGAGATAAACGTGATTTATAATAATTTATACTTATAATAAATCTGTAACTAATGTACATGGAAGATATATTAAAAATATTTTAAAGGGGACGTTCGTTAAGGTCCAAAATAGTGATTTAAATTTAAGTCTGCTTGTGCGTTTGTGCGCTCTAATCTTAGAAATGGCTAATTAGATTTAAATGCAGTAAGCATGTAATGCAGTAAGTACATGTTGAAGGAAGGTTGCCAAAGTTTACTATTATACTTTGGCAACTTTCGTTCAACATTTACTGCTTGCTTTATTTATATTGGTTAATGAGTAAAAAAGTTACGCTAATTTAAAATATTTAGTTCGACAAAATTTGCTACAAAATTGCTACAAATTTTCTATTTTTTCCTCAATAAATGAGCTATCTAATACAAAAATATTTTTTTAAACCTATCTTGTAGCTCGCGAAATAAGCGCGTACAACCATCAAACAATTTTATTATCTTTATAATATTAGTAAAGAAGTATAGATGTACGTATAAAAATTACATGAACCATTCGTCGTGAAAAGTTCTTCGCGGCATGTGCCATCACTTATTTGTTGAATTTACGCGGTAATACTTCTCACTAAACAATATTTACTTATACATTATTTTTGTACATATGTATGCCAAAGGATTAAATTAAATTACTAATTTCTAATCTAATTGACTTGTGATTTAGAAATAGGTATTGTAATAGTGGTCAAAGAGCGCTTCGACAGTTTCCAAGACGCGCGGGTTCAAATCCCTTCTCCGTCTTTAAATAAGTATTTAGCTTTTCTAAATGTGGAAAAATACTTTAAAATGTTAAAAGTAGTAGTAAACTTATTTAGATAAAATTTTAAGGGCGTAAAAATAATTGCAAATATTACTTAAACAAATACAATTACTAATTACAGAGTTTAACCTTGAATATTAAAACAACTTCATGAGGTGAGAGCGCCAAGTATTTTGATGTAAACAATATAAAATTAATAAATCATTGATATTAAAATATGTAGGTAAATTGCAATTGGTTCTTGTACAAAGCTAGAATGCGGAGATAAAATAAAATATTTTGCTAAACTATTACTAAATTATATTATATATTTAAAGCTTTACTTATCCTTAAAGATAAATATAAAAAGAATCAAATTTAATTGATAAATTTACATTTATTCATACAGGTAGAAGGTGAAGATGAAACTGGGGAGGGAGAAACGGGAAGAAAAAAAATGAAACGATTTCAGTTACCCAATCTACCTCGATGGTGGCAAGCTAAAATAATACAATATGCGTGAGTAATGTAACTTTAAATATTATTTATTATTATCTTCATGGTGGCCTGGACGTTATGTACTTTACTTACTTTTAGAATACATACAAAAGTCAAGGTGCATATTAGCTACTGTTATGTAGTATATTTAAAAATATTGTAAAATTAAATAAAAATAAAATTACGATACAATAAAAAAATACACAATTCTTCTTCCTGTTAATTCTTTCGTCATTTAAGTGTCATGCAATGTCACCAAGACACTGTTATATTGACCTCGTGTTTTTATAACATTAAATTTTAAAATGATAAATATATTTGTATTGAATGAAATCAACACGTGACTTGATATTGTTATTGAAAACATGTCTCATTGACTCATTAGAATGAAACAATATGAAGAACTGTTCATAGTTAAAAATATCGATGCTGTGCCAAAATATTATATCAAGTACCTACCCGACAAATACAATTCGATATATATATATATATATATATATATATATATATATATATATATATATATATATATATATATATATATATATATATATATATATATTTGTTTGTCTGTGTGTGTGTATTTTTGTGCATATGTTTTTCTATACTCGTGTAAATATGAAGGTTTATAGTAAGGTATATAATAATACAATACTTGCTTAACCATTTTGTATCACTTTAGTTGGTTCTAAGTGCATATGAGATTTTCCGTATAATCATAAGATAAGCTCAAAAAATGGTTAAAAATGTTAATTTACATATTTTACTATTTGTAGATATAATTTTCAGACCTTTATTAATTTTGTTATATACAAATGGTCCCAAATAGCAATAAAATTTGCGAATAAATGCAGTTCAAAGGCTTTGGAGCATATTGCGTGATATCTGCGTCTATTTAATATTTTAGGTATATAATTTAGCTCGGAATGCTGTTTAAGAATTAAACGTAGTAAGAATAATTGTCTGACTGTAAGGATCTCACAATATTAATATATTTCACATGTTGGATACAGCAGGGGCTTAAATGCACTGACTTTAAGAGCTGCTCGCTGGGCTATCTCTAGACACTTAAGAGTGGTTTTTGATTCGCCACCCTATGATATAATGCAGTATGAAATGATAGACTGACATAAAGCCAGATATACCCTCTTCAAATAATCGGCTCAACTACATCACGTAGATTTCTAAAAATGAAAGCTAATTTGTGAATTCTACTTGATAATTCATAAATGTGTTTCTTAAAATTAAGATGACTGTCTATTGTAACGCCCAAATATAACATCGACCCTCTCAATAATCGGGCAAGCACAGTTTGATCTTTGACCACAGGAATGAGATGTCAGCTTATAGGCCTCACCGGGCCACTTCATGTCACGAATCGAATGTACCAAATACTTGGTCTTTACAATATTTACCGTAAGTGAGTTATTCTGCAGCCACTCATTGACAACATCAAAGCCTTCCTGCGCCTCTGCAAAAATTTCAGATCAGGTATTACCGACGGAAACCAAAACAGTATCATCAGCATACGATATCAGTTTCTTTTGTGGAAAGACCAAGGAAGAAAGGCTATTAATGTAAATTAGAAACAGTGTAAGACCCAGAATACTTTCCTGTGGAACGTCATAGAGAATCTGAAGAATGTTACTAACCTGGTTACCGATACGAATACATTGTGTACGTTCTGAAAGCTTTTGAATAATTCCAACTGTTTGCCTCTGATTCCTATTTAAAAAATTTTATTAACTCCAATTTAAAAATCAATTTTTCCAAACAAACCGAGTCAAATACTTTAGCCAAGTCTAAAAAAATCGAAACTACTTTTTTTCCTTTATCTAAATTTTGATTTACGTAATCAGTCAGTGTAAATACCGCGTCATCCGTTGACTTGCTTATACGAAAACCGAATTTAGAAGAGTAGAGAATATTATTATTTTCTAAACAAACAACAAGCTTATTATTTATAATTTTTGAATCTTTTTTTTTTGAACTACTAGTATTTATACTATTTTTATTATTATTTTCCACAACTTTTTGTTATCGTTTTTAGCGTTACTTATTTCATTTTAATCATAATTATTTTTTACATTTTTTAATAGTGTATTACAGAAATTTCTATATCTTGTATAGGATATTTTAAGGATTAAGTCGTTAGGGAAAAGTTTAGCCTTCTTATGTAATTTATCTCTATGTAATGTATCTCCATACAACGTAAAAGACCTAGTATATATATATGTATATATATATATATATATATATATATATATATATATATATATATATATATATATATATATATATATATATATGTATATTTTACAGGAAATAACATGTTTGTAACTGTATCCCGCACAATGCAGAGTAGGCAAAGGGAACTTGGGAACCTTGCCTTGTTACCAGAGCTAAGAAATGAAAACATTAAATATTTAAATTGAAAATATGATGTATTCCCCGAAGTCATCGAGCCCACAACCTGTTGGTTAAAGTCACACGCGTGTGCCGCTGCACCACGACAGGAATAATAAATAACAACTATTATTTCTGTAATGCAAAAACCTTAGTTTCAACTGACCCGGTCGGGGCTGGCGACATTGGCGCCATCTGGGTCACCTCTCGGTCGAGCTTTTTAAGCGACATTGTGTGACGCATCGAATGAATCTTCAATAATTTAGGCGCTTTTTTGTTTAATTTATTGAAATAACAGTTTTTATTTTTTTTTGTTTGAATTTTTTAGTCGTTTATAAAGTATACGCTGGTACGAATCCAAATATATATTGGTAAAGGTATATTAAGATCCCGGATACGGGGGTTTCACAATAACTTAAAAATAAGGTAAATTACTGGAAAATATTTAAAATCTCTTAGGTATAGGATCACGAAAAAATTATCAATATAAAAGTATTTATTTAGAAAATAGTAGGATTTAAGCCCACACTGGTTTGAAAAAAATATAATTGTGCAACAACACTTTAAAAATGTTAAGATATTTAATAAATAGATTCATCTCTAACCAAACGGTACTTCTAAAAAATTAATCTTGGGTTCTAAATATTGGACAACAAAAGAATCTGTAAGTATAGGAAGTGTATAAGAATTTTGACGTACGAGATTTACGAGAGCGTCTTGATCATTAAGATCAAACGACGATTTCAAAAGGAGCTAATCTTGTTACCTGAAAAAAATGTGTCATGCAGAATACCATACACCTAGTATTAAGACACTTTCGTTCCCCACTTTCCCCATCACTAGATGCCATAATTTGCCTCAGTACAATAGCGAAAAAATTGAAGATGTTAAATATTTGATTTCCTCAGTGGTAATCAAATTTACGCCGCTACGCCAAAACGTCCCCGTGTGAAATTATATTAAAAACAATCTATCTACTATTTTTTTGCTTTCGGCATTGATTAGAATATAAATTACTGTTTATAATATTACTAACGCGTTACTAAGAGACATAAGGAATATTTGTTTTGAATTAATGAGGTAAAACACCGTCCCGTGATTAGCCAAAAAAGTCACGGACGTAAATAAGTAGACGGATCTTTATTCTCCTTCAGATATCCGCGGGTAAGGGTATGAATACGGATACTGGATGTTCGACACATAAAATCGTATATATCTTATTAGCATATACTTAATCTTATACTAGAATATGTACCTGATTATTAAATAGTATTCAAAATATTGAATGTGTAACTGTACACTAGTCCCTTTCTTACAAATGTTTTAATTAATATATAAACAAACTTGATTGATTGTACAAAAAATTATCCATGATCGGATTTAGGGGCGTGAGATTAATGTTCGCGTGTGACACGTGGAGCGGCAAGGGGGCTAGGGTGGTAGCGAATAACGGTGGCAATAGCGGGAGCAGTCATTGCACTTTAGAACTCGAGTGTAGCAACATGAAGTGATATAGGCAATAGCGATCATGCAGCGGACCTCGTCAAACGCCTCAGAAAGTACCTTTTGGACCACCATCGAACTTTTAGCAGGACGCGGTAGGCGGACATCAACTGGAGACTATGAAGAAACATCTTCTTTCGAAACTTCTAATACAGAATCTCTTAGAGCCAAGTCATCACTCAGGTAACTTTTGTTTAAAAAATAAACAAATATTTTAAGTACAATATATGTATAGATATTTTTTTGGGTAAATTCATAAATTTAAAGAAAATTATAGACATTTGCATAAGTTGATCTTGTATTGAATATATTATAACTATCAATATGCTTCACAAATATAACTAACATGTAAACAATTTCTATCAACATTTTATTCTGATTACTTACATTTTAAAATGGTAATGGCCGGATTCTGTTGTTCCTATACAATTTAAATCAAAGCAACATGTAGTTTCAGGTATAAACATTTTCTAAGAGTATCGTTAATTCATACGCAATGTTTTGTGTTAATTTTTCGAACTATTACTATTGTTCAATTTGAGGTCGTTATGGCGCACGGGCACGAACGTGCGTCGTCGTGAGTTCGATACCTACTCTGGGAAATTAAATACTTTCATTTCTCTTTTCGGACCGAAGGCTTCTAGTAAAGAGACAAAGCGCGGCATTGTGTTCTGCCACTTCGCAACACGCAATGTCTCGAGAATTCGGCGTTAATTGAAAAATGAAACACTAGACTTCCAGATACCCTGCCTATTTTCTTATAAATGGAATGTAGCTTAAAGCAAAAAACTATTGTTCAAGACTTAATTTGATATTAAAAATTTAATATAAATTATATAATAGCCGTATAATAGCGTACGGGTCATTTGATATTAAGTGATCACCGCCCCCCATGGCCCCGTGTAGCACCAGAGGCGCTACAGGAGCATTGCCGGTCTGTAAGGTGGATGGGCACCGGAGCCCGGCATTACCCAATACGAAACGCAGTAACCAAGGTCACTACTTAACGCCGGTTTTAAATGCCGGGGGTGGTAACAATCCGGTCGAGTCTGCCCATGCGTGTTGTCATTGCTGACAACGTGACTCTTCTACTTTTGTCGCCTCTTACGACACCATCAGTACCAGGGTGATCCTATTCTAAGCCGGGATCACACGGCAACAGGTCATATGTACTTATCAATATTTTTTTTGTATTAACAAAAAATAATTGAAATAAACATTAATGACGATAGTTTTATATTTATAATTAATTCTTCACCACCACAATGGAATATAAATAACTATGTGTAAACATTCCAAAAATGATGCGAACGCAGTAAATAGACCGTAGTGTTTAAGAAGCACTTTAAAGTCTGAGATGCGTGTTTTATAGCTTTTAAAAATATCACAGCTTTTCAGTTTTACTACAAACAGTTTAACGGCCTGCTGATATTCTAAATGTTTCTATTCAACAATATATATTATGCAATGAAGTTTAGTTCTTTTATAAGGGGTATATAATATACCTATTTCATTTTTATATACTTATATACATATATACTAGCTCTTTGTCGCAGGTTCGCTAGCATCTAAATTAATTAATTTTGCAAAAAGTCTTAGGTTCTATTTATATCGTTATAAAATAAATATAATCTAAATAAATATGTTATAATGACTCCAAATTTCTTATTTCAGTTTATACCCACTCAACACACAATAACATTATTTAAAAAATAATGACATTTTATTATATGTAGTGAAAATATAGTATTTCTTCAAATCGATCCACGTTCCAACAACTAGTTTTCTCTATAATATATATACTAATTAACTTTAAGGAACTTTCTAATTTGGTGTAAACGTTCGAAAATTTTACATACTTACTACATAAATATTCCATTTTTATTTATAGTAGATTTTAACTAAAGACTCACTAGTAATAAAGCATGAAGCCAAATAAAATATTGGATATCGTGTTTTGATATTAATAGACTTCAAGGAAATTCGATATTATCGAAACTTTGCATTACATTCGTATGCGCAATTATATATTTAAGATATAATATGCAGACAATGCTATATAATATGACAAACTTTTGATACCTGAATTTCCTCTACCAGTCTTTTTTCCAGCGGTAATTCAACAAAACACTTTCTGCATGATGGTAATGGCCCATAAAACGGATGCTATTTATTACTCATGACTCAAAGGAAATTACGTCGTGAAAATGAATAAGCATTCTTTAAGTCTCACGATATCGTGTTGTATTTGTATGACACATTCATGAAAGAAACACGTCAACGGACGCAAACGTATCGTCACATATAATTTAGGCTATGTGTAAACAAGAACTATACCACTCTTACGTATCTTGCTCTCAATGTAAACATATTCAATGGAGGTTAACATAAATAGCTTCATAGTACTACAACATAAACGTTATATAATTAATCTTAAACGGCTTTTGATCTAATTTTTTTTATAAAGATTTTATGAAAAATATACTCATACAAAATTTTAGTAAGAAAAACAATTAGCGTCTGAATAATCGTGGCATAAGGATGAGCTCGATCCCCACTCGGGGAAGTGAAATGGTTATTATTTCTGAAAGAGAACGGAACGGACTTCCTTAACACTAGATTCCCTCTGCCTACCTTGGCATGTACAGAATACAGCGTGAAACTGTAGCATGGTTATAATAAGATATTAACACATGACGCTTTAAAGCTTGAGCCCTGTCCTGGCGCAGCGGCACAAGCGTGTGACTGTAACTGACAGTTGTGGGTTCGATCCCCACTCGAGGATATTATTTTCAATTTAAATATTTAGTGTTTCACTTCTTCGCTCTGGTAACAGACAAAAGCGCGGCGTTGAGTTCCGCCACTCAACACACAATGCCTCAAATTCGGCGGAGAGTGGTGTACGGAAGTGAAACGAAGTGCCTTAACACTAGGTTCCGAAGTTCCCTCTACCTACCCTGCCAGGTGCGGGATACAGCGTGAAGCTGAGTGAGAGAGAGAATGAGTGCTTTAAAGCTTTCAGTTACAATATTCTCAGACAGAGCTAGTCAATTATATCTGCAAAAGTAAACATTTTTAAATGATATTATTTAAGTGGGATATAAACAAAATATAATTGGGGCTTAATATATTGACTTTGTAATGATAACAAATATATATACCTACTACGCTTAACAAATATATATATATATATATATATATATATATATATATATATATATATATATATATATATATATATATATATATATATATATATATATATATATATATATATATATATCTCTATATATATATATATATACGCGGCTTTGCTTCAATTATACTATTTTATTTAATAATCTCAATAACTTTCTTGTACTAATAACATTATCACATTTAAGACAGACTATACAATGTATATGCATTGAAAACTAAAAATTCAGCCATATGAATAAACATTGTGTAGCAATTTTGCCGAAGTGCACGTTCGTAACTTTTTTGTTAACTAATCGATTTAAGTAAAACGTACTAGTGTACGTAAAGCTATTGTAGTTATTATATTTACTATTATTGAGGAAAACTTTACAAAATACAATATTGAAAATTAAATTTAAATCTGGTTAACCGTTTTTGAGATTAGTGCGTACGACTGACAAACAAACAGAAAGAAACTTTAAAAATTAGTATTTTAATATGTATATATATATATATATATAAAATGGTACTGAATATAGATATTAGAACATGAAAAAAAATCAGATTAATAATTAAGTAATCGTGTAGTCCGAGCGGGCAAAGCCGCGATCTAGTTTACTTTTTAAATTATATATACTACTTTT
>DWMZ01003466.1:0-12706 GCA_018249855.1 Eueides tales michaeli | reverse complement strand
TTGAAACTTTTCTATTAGTATGTAGCTAACATTGTGAGTACAATAAAATCGTACATAGCTTTTACAAAGTAACCAATTCCGTGAAACTTTATTACATATTCAAAACCTTTGTTTAAAATGTACTGATATTGCCAAACACTAAAATATTTCGTACATCGAAACCCATTGAATCATGACGGTATTGGCATTTTCCAGATTTTAAATGAGAGCTGCTACTGAATGACCGAATTATTGTTTATAATCTATACTCTAACGAGGCAAAGCGCGGCGTTGAGCTCCGCCACTGAATACGCAATGACTCGGATTCGGCGAAAAGTGAGGAACGAAACAGAGTGTCTCAATACTAAGTTCCCTCTGCCTACCCCGCCATGTGCGGGATACAGCGTGAAGCTGAAAAAAAAAGAAAGAAAAGAAAAACTTTCGAGTGAAATAAAGAATGTTTATTTGGTTGAACGCGTTAACCTTAGGAACTGCTGATTCAAATTGAATGTTATTATAATTTAGGCTATGTATAGACTACAATATTACATATAGAGCTGCTATCAATGGAAAGAGAGTAATAATGAAAAATATTCACAGAAACGGCGGGCGAAGCCTCAAATGAAAGCTTCTATAACATAGAGTTTAAAGAATATCTCTAATTGAGTCGAAGAAACAAATCATTTGGAAAAATCTTAATAGAAAATTAAGCCTCTCGTGATCCAATGGTAAAGGCATGCGAGCTGTAAACGCGATATGTTGTGGGTTCGATCCCCATTCGAGGAAACTAAATATTTAACATTTCTTTGCTCTATTAAAGAGGCAAAGCGCGGCGTTGAATTACGCTACTCAATACGCAATGCCTTCTTTGTCGGAATGTAGAGAACGAGATTGCCTTAATGGCGTTTAAACACTAGGTTCCCAAGTTACTTCTATCAACCTTGACATGGGAAATAATATATATATATATATATATATATATATATATATATATATATATATATATATATATATATATATATATATATATATATATATATATATATATATATATATAAAATGAAGATTCATTCAGCAGAAAGTTGGCAGCTTAGTAAAGCTAGGTGAATTTTAAAATAACATATGTGTGTACAAAAAATTTGGAACAGAAAAATAATTTCAGCTTTTTCAGCAATTTAATCACACACCTAAAGCTAAAAGGCAAAAGCTTCATTTCTAGCACTTTTCTGCTTACTTTGACGCGGTGAGATACTAAAAAACCTGTCAAGTGCGAGTCGTGCAAACGGTTCCGTATGATAAAATCGGAAAAACAAACTGTTTTTGTGTATTGGAGAGCTTTTTTTTAGTATTTAGTGACAGGGGCAATAGAAATAAATAACTTTTTTAAAAAAATAATATTTCATTTTCATCATCCTATTGTTCAATTTATTTGAGGCCTGTCATGCAGCAGGGGCACAAGCGTGTTACTGTGAAAGCAACATTTTGAGGGTTCGATCCCTACTTGAGGAACTGAAATATTTAATAATTTTATTTCTTCGCTACGGTAACAAGGCAAAGCGCGGCGTTCAACACAGCCACTTTACACGGAGTGTCTTATCACTAGACTCCCAAGTTCCCCTTACCTTAGAGTGAACCTGAAAAAAAAATCAAGTCAAGCTAACCTACGGAACGGAACTACAGAACAAACCATTTTACAACAACTTGTTAAATAAAGGGGAAGTTGACTTGAACCATTGCCGCCAACTCAAGTGCCCCTCACGTATTGTTCACTGGAAGCGAGTCACACTCGAGATGTCACATCGTTTGGTCTGACCTGCTCTTGTGAAAACTACTATTTGGGAAGAATCGACCCCTTTAGGTCGATTCTTATCGAGAGACTGTATGATTTCCATTACCTCACTGATAACAGGATAGAAGGCGGCGTTGAGTTCCGTTTCACCTCGAAAATTAGACAGTGCTTGGGGAACAGATGGTCTAATCAGAAATATATATTATATAAGGGGTTTTTACTATTAATTTCTTATATCTTTAAATAAATTTCCTCTCTTACCAACTTATTTTTAGGACAAACAGCAGTTGCTTTTCTGTAAAAACAAATGAAGATACAAGTCAAACATAGCTATTTCAAAGCTCAGCCACTCATCTTAGGGTAATGTAGGTCACTGAATGCTTAATTTCCCACATGACCTGGATTCTAAACCTAAGCCAGGAAATAATGGCGACCTTCCAAATAATATAACCTATTACCTATCGTTATCCAAATATAGTATAATGTAACGCCCTGGTTTCGTCTGGACTATTTTTTGGACTTCATGCTGAATCCTAGCAAGGTAGGTAGAGGGAATATGGGAACCCAATGTTGTGATCTATCCCTCCCAACTCTCTGCCCAACTCTCTGCCGAGGCAAAGTCTAGTTTAGTGACGCATCTCATCGCCGCTCATCACCTCGGGACCAGAGACAATTTCGTGTTACATTTCCTCAAGTTGAGATCGAATCCACAATCTGTCTCGTTTACAATTGCACTTTCGGTGCTATTGCACCATTACAGGCTAATCTGGGTACGTAATGTGACTGAGATAATTAATAATTATTATGGAGGATAGTAGGTACCATGTACCACGGTCGATATAGATACATATATTCTGATTTAGAAACCTGACCATTACCATATGAATCCTTTTTAGTGTACCGTACCTCAAAAAATGAATACGGAATCCTTAGGCTTAGAGGATCTGTTTTGTTATCCATCTGTACGCCTATCAAGATTCACCTCCGACCGAAATCACATGGAAATATGACAATATAATGATAAATTTGGGACATTTGGCGCAAAAATAAAGGAAAAACCAGAAAAATAGATATTTATACAAACAGTTGCAAAGTTATATTTGCAGTTCATTCCGTACAAAATGAGTGCATACGTTAAGAGATTTAAGTTTGTTAAGAAACCCACGATGGACGAATCCTACTCGCACTTGAACGTATTTTTAGAATAAGTATTCTCAACATATCAAATAACTGAAATCCTATTAAATATATATATTACAGAATATTTCACTAACTGGCCTGTCGTGGTGCAGTATTTCGCTGTGGTAATAAGGCAAAGCGCGGCGTTGAGTTCCGCCACTCAAGACTCAAATCCTCAAATTCAGCGGAAAGTGGAGAAGGGAGTGGAACGGAGAGTCTTAACACTAGGTTCCCAGGTTCCCTTTGCCTACCCTGCCTTGTGCGGATACAGCGTGAAGCTAAAAAAAATATATTTCACTGAAAGGATTGCAATATTAGGTTTCCACATTATGAAAATGTAGGGTAGATATGAACGCGCTGTCTTTATGATATGGCATCTATGGAAAACTTTCGATCGCTTGAATTATATTCTTTCATTTACTAATCTCATTTACTTTCTAGTTCTACAAACATTATCACTTTTAAGACAACATCTATACATTGAAAACCAAAGTATAAAAATGTTGAATAAAAATGAATAAAAATGTTGTAAATAAATATTTTAAACTAACGTAACTATGTTATCTTTTCACCAGTTTAAATATTTACCTTAAATGTTGTTCAAAAAATTCAACAGAACAAAACAGAAAATAAAAAATAAAAATATTTATATATGCAATGGAATCAATAATAGCGTTTTTTTACACTGTGTTTTGTCTAAAGCGAAATTAAAACTCTTTTATATGTTACTAAATTTAAAAATGTATAAAAAATTGAACGAAGCAGGATTTGAACCCGGTTTTTCTTTCCTAAGTGTGGAATAACACTTTAAAAATAGTAAAAATATTTCATAAATAGCATTCTCTCTTTCCAAAAGATAATTCTAACGAATTGTCTTTGGGTAGCGGAAATTTGTAAAATTCTCCCTACAGAGATGCTAGCAACATAAATAAGTTGTAACAAGCGTATAAAAATTTCGACGGAGCTTGGTGATCAGAGTGCTTGGACGGATTCCAAGGCGCGGGTTCAAATCCTGCTTCGTTCAATTTTTTATACGTTTTTAAATTTAGTATTTTTCTTTCCTAAGTGTGGAATAACAATTTAAAAATAGTAAAAATCATTTATATATTTATTTGTGTCTGTATCGAACATGTCAATCGTCGCGTTAACAGTAACATGCTAACAATTGCGCCTCAAACGTCAAAAGTTTCCACTAATTCACAAAAAATAGCCGCCCAAGATTCTCGTTAAAGAATTTAATTTGAGAGAACCTTTTTTTTTAAAAATATCCTCTTATTGGACATGCCATCGATAATAGAAACATCTTTTATTTTATAATGTTTTATAATGTATTTTGTAAATTGATGCCGACGTCAGTCAGTGGTAAAGTTGCTCATTGTATATCTAATATTTCTTGGTTCGATTCTCAGTTGAGGGAATGCATTGTTATCGTTTTAAACTACGCCGCTAGATCCGTCTAGTAAATTAGTGAGGCGAGGCGAGTAAGAAACGAACCGTCTTAACCATTCTTTTTTTGAAAAGCGCGTGAATGTAAACAAAATTGAACAGCTAATAATTAAATAAAAAAAAACTAAAGAAATAATCTATACTTGTGATAATTCTGTAAGTGATCACTATCTATAAAAAATATTAATTAAAAATGAAAAGTCGTATCCACTAACTATAACTTTATTAAT
This sequence comes from Eueides tales michaeli, assembly GCA_018249855.1. Classification (NCBI taxonomy): domain Eukaryota; kingdom Metazoa; phylum Arthropoda; class Insecta; order Lepidoptera; family Nymphalidae; genus Eueides; species Eueides tales. The sequence continues at coordinate 8,083 of DWMZ01003466.1, read as the reverse complement.
GTAATAGGACCCAAAATTTAATTATTTCAAAATGTTTGTGCGTTTTCTGTTTGTCCGTGCGTTTGTACGCGCTAATATCGGAAACTGCTTATTAGGTTTAAACGCAGTTTCACATCATCACTATTATATTATGGCTTCACCATACAAAATTGGTAGAACTTTTTTATTAATTTAGCTGAAATTTTCGTTTTCAACAAGAAAGTAATAGAGAGTAGTAAATAAAATAATGTAATTAAGCAGGCGAAGCCGTGGACAGGTCGCTAGCTATGAATAAAACTAATATTAATGTGCTGACGTGTTCAAAAAGTGTTATTATAAGCGAAAAATTGCATATCAATGTTAATAGGAGCGTCAACCCCAAGAGACACTCCAGTGCGGTTTTTAATTAGTTTAAACTAAATAATATAAAATACTGATAATTAAATTGGAAGTTATTTATTTGAGGCCTGTCGTGGCCCATGTGACTGTAAACGCGAGCGGTTGTGGATTCGAGCCCCACTCAAGATGGTTAAATATTTAATATTTTAATGTTTTTATTTCTTCGCTCTGGCAACAAGGCAAAGCGCGCGTTGTAACAAGTGTATAAAAATTTCTGAGCTTGATGAGAACGAAGACGACGGCTTAGTGGTCAGAGCGCTTGGACAGATTCCAACAGGCACGGGTTCAAATCCTGCTTCGTTTATTTAAAAATAGTAAAAAAAGGAATAAAACGTTTGGTAGAAATATAGAGAGCTTATACGAAGTTACACTAGACTTTTCTTTCAGGTTTTACTCGCGAAGATTGTTAAATACGACTTAATTTAAATCCGATGGTTGTGGGGTTCGTTTCTATTTGGAGGGAAAATTTATTATCGTTATATCGCTGTGATAACGAGAGAAAACGCGGCGTTGAGTTCCGCACTTAATGTTGCATGTTGGAGGTAGGGCAAGGAATGTCTTAACATTACACTTTGTTTATCCACACAGGACACAGCGTAATAGTCAGTTGAGAAATCACTTTATCATGCTTTTTCAATTTGTTATCTAACACGCTTTTGATTTTATATTTTTACTTTATATTATTTCTATGATGAGTTGTCTTCAACGACTTAAGCCCCTGTATTTAATGACCATATATGGCAATATGTACGCCGCCATTTAGTTACGCCGGCCATTTTGTATTGACAACAAATTAAGATACATGCCAAATTTCAGTTCAATCGCACTGGGAAGTGGAAATTTAGCTTGCAAGATATGACTACAAACACCCGGACAGGTGAAACTAAATAAAACATTGTAAAAACGAGACGACAATATAATGATATTAAATTGTTGGCTAGAGAATAAATGTGTTCAAAAATAACACGGCTAGGGCTGTCCAGCACGTACATACAAAAAATATATTAAAAAAATCTTTTTTTTTTTACAGGTTCACGCTGTGTCCCCAACATGGCAGGGAAGGCAGAGGGAATTTGGTAACCTAGCTAAGACGTTGCGTTCCATTCTCCTCTTTCCATTGAATGTGAAGCATTGAAACACGCTATTACAAAAAGTTAGTTAAGTGCTTAGTGTGAAATGAAAACTATAGTATATGAAGAAGCTATGTTTAATAGCTAATATAAATCGATATCGCCCAATTTTTTTTTTATCAAGAAAGCGAGCGAAGCGAACAGGGTTAAGAATGAAAAGCGAAACGACCAGAAAGGTTATGAAACGGTGAATGCATAAATGCATTATTGCATGTTGAATACAGAAAAATTAAATTAAGAGCTACGAAATTTTATTTAGCCAGTAATAACAACTTAAAATGTATTTAATATAAAGTTTATGTTCATATTAGAAGACTATCTTTTAACTGAAAATGGGGAACGGAAGTGAAACGGCCTACATATTTTAACTGCGGTCTCACTCGTGTGGTGAAACGGAAATAATTAAGACTAAGGTCATCATTTCGGAATGATTAATAAGATAAAAAAAATAATAGAAAAGAATAAAACAAAAAAATTAAGTAAAATAAAATTGCCCTTAAAAAATGGACAATTTAACACTAAAAAGAATTCTATAATTCAAACCTGTAGTTCGTGAGATAAGCGCCTTCATTCAAACAAAACCTAAACAATAAAGTAAGATATATGCAATAATGACTAATACACTTATTGATATCGCATAAAATATTGATAGCACATAAAAAGTGGGGAACGGAAAGTAGTGTCTTGATACTAGGTTCCTAGGTTCCCTCACACATGCACATTCTGGATCCAGCGTGAAGCTGAAAAAAAAATGTTTCAATATTTTTATGTTGGCATTACATTAGCAAAATACTCGCCATATTTTTTATCTATATTTTTATATTATATTATAATTCTATAGAATTTGTTGTTGTTGTTGATTGAACGATATATACGTAACCCGCTCCATATATATCATGTGTCAACTCGTAGTTAATATCGTAGGCGGCCTGTGGTGGCGCAGGGGCAGAAGTACGACTGTAATATATATATATATATATATATATATATATATATATATATATATATATATATATATATATATATATATATATATATATATATATATATATATATATATATATATATCGAACCTATGTCTTGCAAACATGCAGGCGAAGCCGCAAGTAAAACTAATACTAAACATAATCAGATTAGGCGTTACCTTTGAAACACCTTACGTTATTCAAGTGATTGGATAAAGAGAATGCTTACAACCTTCGAAAGGTTTATTTGCTTAACTTCTCACTTTGTACTACTTCCATCAATTTTTTGATATATTTTTATAGTATATTTCTATACTATCTATACTAACAAGATACAAGTTGAAACGTTTGTCTGATTGAACGCATTAATCACAGGAACTGTATGTATGTTTAGCGGATATTGAATTTTATTGAATCGTATATTGAATTGAAAAATGCTTTTTATCTTGGATAGACCATTTACCGAGTTGAGGCCTATCGTATCGTTGCGCAGGGACACAAGGGCGACTGTAAACCTGACAGGTTCTGGGTTCGATGTCCACTCAAGTAAATGAAATATTTAAATATGTTCTTTTCTTTGCTCTGGTAACAAAACAAATCGCGGCGTTGAGTTCCGCCACTTAACACACAATGCCTTAAATTTGGCGGTAACTGGGAAATTAAAGTGTCTTAATGGAAACAGAGTGCCTTAAAAGTACTAGATAACCTGAAATACGCGACAAGGATTTTTTTTTTTAAATTATTATTATGTATTTGATCGCCAACCCTAGTTGTATCAGACTAATCACGCCACATATTTGACAAAAATAAAGCATTTCCGTATTGCCGAGAATTTAACTGAACAAATATATAACATTGATACGACGTCTCATATAAATATTAACAAAATGATTTTTTTTGGGTTATTTATTAATTTGCATTAGAGTTATTGGTAAAGCGCTGCGCTTAGTTTCGTCACTCAACACGCAATGCCTCAAATTCAGCGGAAAGTGAGGAAAGAAACAGACGGTGTTAACACTAAGTTCCCAAGATCTGTCTACCATGCCACGTGCAGAATACAGCGTAAAGCTGAGGGCAGAGAGAGAGAGAGAGAGAGAGAGAGGGCTTTTCTGATGGAAAAGACAAGGCAAACGAGCGTACGGGTCACCTGATGGTGAGTAATCACCGACACCCACGGCCCCGTGTAACACCAGGGGAGCTACAGGTGCGTTGCCGGCCTTAAAGGTGGTGGTAAACGCGCTTTTTGAAGGTACCCATATCGTATCGACCTGGGACCACTGTAGCGAGTAGGCCGTTCTACAAATTTATGGCGCATGGAAGGAAATTCCTAGGAAATCGCATAGTAGTTGAGTACCACATATCCAGATGATGAGGATGTTATGCCACGTCAAAAAGTTCTCCAGAACAGTCCCCGTGATAAATGCAGAGGTTTAGAGAAATAATTATATAATGTTATATATAATGTTAAACCATTTCTTTTCTCACTTTTATCGTATTATCCACTTCTTTTCTCACTTATTAAACGGGGACACTTAAAGCCGCATTGAAAAAATTAAAACAGTTAATTACCCTTAATTGGGATCGAACCCAGTACGATCTCTGTATACTCGCATTCAACCCGGGACCACACTGGAGGGAAGTGCTAATTAATTACCCCATGATCAACGTTTCACATGGGTGTAGCCTCCACCAACGCAAAGAAATTAACACGAGAATGAATACTTTGAAGTCACGGTCAAATTTTTTATTTTTTATAGTAATTTTTCAAATTTTTATCGACGTGCGTTTCTACTTGCCAATCTCAGAAACGGCTAACCAGATTAAAAATCAGAGAGATCGCTATTGTATCTTAGTAAGCATTCTCAAACATTTGTTTTATTTAAAACGGTTAATAAATAACAAGTTAAGTTGAACACCATTGACAAAAAATCATTCATTTAGGTGAAATTTTAGCTTTTAATGTGTAGTTATTGTCTTAAAAGTGATTATTTTATTAGAACAAGAATGTAATTAATTTAGTATATAAAATAATGTAATTGAAGCGACCGAAGTCCCGGGCGAAAGACATGATAAATATATGATTTCCTCGAGATGAGAAAGAATAAATATTTTATTTCCTCAGGTGGGAATCGAACCCACAAGTGCCCCCGCGTCACGACAGGCCTCATGAAATAGATATAAATATTTGTAATATAAAGAAATACAGTCATCAAAGTAGAGAGCACAAAATATATTTTTTTTTAGCTTTACGCTGTATCCCGCACAAGGCAGGGTAGGCAGAGAGAATCCGGGAACCTAGTGTCAAGACACTCCGATCCACTTCCGTTCCCCACTTTCCGCCGATTTTGAGGCATTGCGTGTTGAGTGGCGGAATTCAACGCCGCGTTTTGCCTTATTACCAGAGCGAAGAAATGAAAACATTAAATATTTAAATTGAAAATATTAAAAATTTAATTTCCTCGACTGGGGATCGAACGCAGAACCTGTCGGTTACAGGCAACGCTTGTGCCACTGCGCCACGACAGGCCTCGTACAAAATACAATAGAATAATTATTATATAATATTAAATAAATATATACAATACATATATATTCTATTTTTTTTTTATTACTGGCATTTAAGCGTAGAATTAGGTCACAAGTATTATACTAATATAAACATTTGTTTTATATGTAAGCCAGTCTAGATAAATCAAAGCGACCTACAAATTTATTAGCACAATTCTCTATTGACACTGTGATATTACGTCTGACAGTTAATGCGATGGTAGCGAGTTTGATTTTCACGTGAAGGAAGGCATTTTTAGCATCAAAATGCCACGTTGTCAGTAATGGCAACATGCATGGGCAGACTCGACTGGATTGTTACCACCCCCGGCATTTAAAACCGGCGTTTAGTAGTGGCCTTGGTCACTGCGTTTCGCATTGGGTAATGCCGGGCCCCGGTGCCCATACACCTTACAGACCGGCAACGCTCCTGTAGCTCCTCTGGTGATACACGGGGCCGTGGGCGGCGGTGAACACTTACCATCAGGTGACCCGCACGTTCGTTTGCCGTGTCTTTCCATAAAAAAAAAATAAAAAAAAAAAAAAAAACATAGTCTCAAAATGGGGTGAATGGCAATAAGAGTGTGTCTCCAACTTTGAGGTTCCATACACCAAAAAGTAAATTGGGACCCTATTATTAACTCTTCTGTCTGTCCGTCTGTCATTAGCCTGTGTCTCGTGAACTGTGATAGTGAAACACTTAAAATTTTCACACATGATATGTTTTCTTGCGTTGTTGAGTCCCGCGACTCAACACGCAATGCCTGAAATTCAGCGTAAAGTAGGGGGCAAGTGTCTTCCCTCTGCCTACCCTGCTATGTGTAAGATACTGTGTGACGCTAGAAAAAAAATATGTTTCTGGTTCCACTATAATAAAAAATATTAAAAACACTAAATAAAATAAACATTTACGAGGGCTCGTATACAAAAAAATTAATACCCTCATACGCAAGTCGGATTGGCACTTAGCCGGAATTATCATCTTTGATTGGAGATAACTTTAGTCTTGGTATTAAATTTTTTTCTTTTAAAAAATAGTCTATAATAGACCACCGTGTTATTATGACTCTTAAAGAATTAAAAAATAACAAGACGCCAAGTATTGATGGATACTGAAGCAATATTTTCTAGGCTATAAGCTGAGGTTCAAGGGGAAAGAAGGAAGGTTACGAAAATCATCAACATTTTCTCAAGCCATAGAAATACTAAACACAATACTCTAAGATTTCAGTAGTGCTTATCAAAAGTCTCAAGACAAATGAGGATAAAATAAAATCATGTGAAACGCCCTGCTCCAATTTGTATAGAGTACTGTTAACCGCGCATATAAATGGGACAAACACTCCAACTAGATAAGTCCAACTTTGAAAAAAATTGCTTGCTAGTGATGACAAACAGGAGCGAAGGGTGTTCGTTAAATGTTTTCTTTTTTTTAGCTTCACGCTGTATCCTGCACGAGGCAGGGTAGGCAGAGGAAGCCCGGGAACCTAATGTTAAGACACTCCGTTCCACTTCCGTTCCCCACTTTCCGCTGAATTTGAGGCATTGCGTGTTGAGTGGCGGAACTCAACGCCGCCTTATTAAAATATGTGTTAAATATGTGTCTCATCAAAAGGCCTACTGTCACAATGCTTGCATTGTAGAAAGCAATGCTCAGTGTCTTTTTTCGGACATCTATTGGTGCAATAGTTACCAATTGCGTGGGTCGAAGGATTGCTCCGCTAAAATGGTGGCGGGACGCATAATAAAGAGAGCTGATGGCGGTTAGGGCTGAAAGCTCCTCTAGGATTTGATCAAGGTCGCAGGAGGCCACTGGGTGCGGGTAGCGTTGGATCAATCAGCTCTGAGGTCCTTATGGGAGGCATAAGTAAAAACAGTGGGCGACGAAAAGTCGATGTAAAGATGATGCCATAAACTTAGATTTTCTTTGGAAATACAAGTATTTCAAGATATGTTATTTTTCGTACAACTGTATCATATTACGAGAAAGGGGCGCCACAGAACTCTTGCCCTCGGGCGCTGGACCTTTGTGCCACGAAGGTCTTATTAGTTATATTATTATTAAGTTATGATTAATTTACGCAAACAAAACATTTAACTATTTGTGTTGAGCGAACAAAACATTGTATAGAACTTGGGGCTGTAAATTTTTCCTTTTATGTATTTTGGCATCGTAACAATATTACGCTACTTTGTAAATAATATTTAAGACTAGCGACCCGCCCGCGGCTTCGCTCGCTTGTATTGTTCTATTTTATTTACAAATACAAATGGACAGACAGACGGACAAAAAATTAATAATCACTATTTTGGGCCCTTTTACATTAATAAAGGTCTCATATAAGATTTTTTATATATATCTTCTATGTACAGACAGTGATCAGTTACAGATTTATATTAAGTATAGACGAATGCATTTTATATATTACAATACAAGTGTTCCGTCTACGACTTAACTTGCAGTAGTTGCTACGTTGATGAGCGCCTCATATACAACGCACAGCTCAAGCTACGCGGCGTAGAACGCTGAAGTCTTAAATCTGGCTTCCTTGGAGAGTGTTAGGGGCATTAAGAGAACATGTCGAAGGATGTCGAAGATGAATATAAGAAGTGCTGCAATTTCTAAGGGGATTTAACAAGCTGTAGAACGCGCAAAATGAATTAGGACAACACCACCTTATAAGACGTGTATAATACGCAATATTATTCTTAATAGAAATACTATTAAAATTTTTAATACCTGTGTGGATTGTAATTGCTACACATAAATACGTCGTCGATGGGTATTGATTTTGGTTTATTAAAAGTTTTAATATTGTTATTAATTAAATTCAATGTTTTGCATAATAAAAAAAATATTTACTAAGATTTATTAATTTAGTTTATTCAGTATAGTTTATTTATTAATTAATAGCGTATAAATAGATTATACGATTACCCAGATGATACATACTACAGAGTAATAATGAAATAAACTTACAAACGTTGACTTTATTCAAGATCTCTACTGTTGTATTGATTACTCTATTTAATTCTAATAATAATTAAATATATTATATTTCT
>DWMZ01003465.1:0-12708 GCA_018249855.1 Eueides tales michaeli | reverse complement strand
ATATATATATATATATATATATATATATATATATATATATATATATATATATATATATATATATATATATATATATATATATATATATATATATATATATATATATATATATATATATATATACAGCATGTATTACATTTTTATTATGAGCTTTATTGTTTGAACGTCAAAAAACCTGTTCACTAAAGTTACCTTAAACCTGAGAAGGACCGCCGCAAGAAACTCATCGTGATATTTAATTTTTTTTATTTAATTAATTATTTACAGTTTCACATTTAAGTGACAATGATACATTTAAAATAGACTGGAGAGAGCAATTCATTCCCAAGGCGTATCATCTCTTATAAAATTATTAAACTTTAACACACAAACTTCTTTTCACTCTTGAAAATTCTCGGACGTTTTGTGGGATCCTATTATAAAATACACCCTGTCCCATAAAAGAATTACGGACTCGATGCAATCGATATATTGTAATCAAAGTATAAAAAAACATATTAGTAATCTAAAAAAAACGTATTAGTAACTACGCTACATTCAAACATAAAGCCAATGAGTTCATTGTTTTATACTATGTTGAGTTTATAAATAAGTAAATACGTAGTTTGCCCCCTGGTAAAGCTGCTAGATTCTTGTAGTTTAAGTGAGTTATCGTAGTTTTTCATTATCTATTTCAAATCTTTAAACGTTTTTATAGCAATGGAAAATGCCTAACGCTTTGAACATTTTTCACTACGGCAGAATTTCATTATTTCGTAAAGACTAGCTGGCTCGATAGATCGTTGTTCATCAGGTTTTTAATTTTAATATGTCAATGAAAAATGCTTATCATTCTTAACAACTTTTGTTAAAGCGGCATTTCATTTTTTTATACTTTAACTTGACCATTATGGTTATTCATCAAAAGTTCCAGATCTTCAATTTCAATAAATCAAAAGACTATAATGATCATTCATGAGATGTTCCAAATATTCATTTTTTTTTATGTCAATGAAAATCTTCATAAAGCTTAATAACTTTTTGATAAGGCATAACATTATTTCTTATAGGATACCTGCATTGTTGTGATTGTTCATTAGATGTTCCAGATCTTCAATTTTTTTAGTTTAGCTGGACCATTATGGTTTCAGATGTTCCAGATCTTATTTTTTTTAATGTTAATGAAAAATGCTAATCACGCTCAATACTTTTTGTTAACGTGACATATATTTTTTTCTTATAGTTTACTTGAATTATTGTAATAATAATAATTATTATTATTATTTATTTCCATAAAAAAGAAACTATTAAGAATAATATTACACAAAAGGATTGTACAACTTATACAATTTATAGTAGGTTCCCAACTCTCTAAACTAGGAACAAATCTGTATTTTAGGAAGAAGTGAGTCTGTTAACTTAGCACTGATTACAATAAAAGAGAATTATACCACCTGAAAACTTGAATATCATTTTTCAAGAGAATACTAAGCTTAAACATTTTCTATAGTGGAAAGAAAATGAAATTAAAATCAAAAACTAAAATAATGTTTGACTATGTGTGGAGGTGTATGAGTGCGCGCGCGCGCCGTCATGTGTATATGGGTGTGTGTGTGTGTGTGTATGTGTGTGTGTGTGTGTGTGTGTGTGTGTGTGTGTGTGTGTGTGTGTGTGTGTGTGTGTGTGTGCGCGCGTGTGTGTGTGTGTGTGTGAGGATGAGTTTGATGTCAAAGCGTGTGTGTGTGCATGTGTATTATTTAGTTAAAGAGAACAGAGGGTTGTAACTTGGTCTTAATAATTTAAGAGACAATTAAAAGTTTATATTTTTAATAGGTTTTCTGTTAATTCAGGCAAATATGCCATTTTTTAATCTTATGTTTCACGATGTATTTATTACATAAGTGCATATTTTTTAATATTTTGCTAATGTTGTTGTAAACAGTGGAATTAATAACACTGTATTGCCTGGTGGCAAAACTTGAAGGAACTTCAGCATTTTTACGCATGATGGTGCGAAGAATAAGCAGTTGCCTAACTATTAGGATATGAGCTAATTTATAGAGCTCAATCGTGGGTAACCTGAAACGCTTACAATGCATGACCTTTAAGACAGTGCATTATGTATATTCCAACGATAACATAAGAGTCTTAGCTTCGCCTCCTTATATAGGGATGCAATAGCACAAAATAGACTGACAAAGGGGAAGTAGACGACACGAAGAATTTTTATGTCAGTAGAGTGGCGGAGCAGTTTATAGATGTAGATTAGGATTTTACATCTAGAGGAAATAAAGGCTATTTGCTCCGTCAAGTCCTAAGTACTTTATCATTGAATTGGAGCAATAGTGAATTTTAATGTTAAACGAGGGTGGTCGAGGAGTGGACCTAATAAAGAAAGACATGTACATAGTTTTTGACCCATTTAAAGATAACGATTATTGGTTAGCCACTTGACACTTGACTTAAGTTCAAAATAGAGATTGTAGTTGTTCATCAGATGTTCCAATATTCATTTTTTTAATATTAACATCATCCCACGTTTTGCCTGATATAAGTAAAACTATTATCGGCATATGTGTTGGAATAAAAAGTTGGAAAAGTGTTGGGCCAAGAATTGAACCCACGGCGGTTCCATATGTAATTGGCATAGCTTCTAATATAACCATTAACCTTAACTTATATTGAATTCGTTTGAAAAGATAACTCTGGAAAATTTGTTGGGCCATTCCACGAACCCCATTCCTTCCAAGCTTGGATAAGAAAGTGGAAACATGAACATCGTCAAATGCTTTTGACAAATTTAAGAAAATACCAATGCATCTAATTTTGCCATCTAGATTTTTAACTACATGCTCAGAAAGACGTGTAATAGCGTCATCGGTGCTGATATTACTGAGGAATCCAAATTGTTTTTCGGTTATAACATTATTATCATTTAAGAAACGAATTAGTCTAATGTTGAGAACTTTTTCCAGGATCTTAGATACGATAGGGAGAATGGATATTGGTTCATAGTTATTGACGCTATACTTGACACCAGATTTAAATATTAGAGGCACAACTGCAGTTTTGAGGCAGCAGGGAAAAATACCGCTTGTAATAGAGTTATTACATAAATGCGTTATAATAGGGTTTATTTCCTCAGTATCTGTTTCAAATAACATCAGAGAATTAATAGAAGATGTTGTATGAAGAAAATATTTAAAGTTACTGTCAATATTTATATTTGAAGCTAATTTATAGCCAATGCTTGTGCGAAGAAATTGTTGACTTGATTTAGAGAAGTAGAGATATTATGAGAATTATTTAATAAAACCCTTGGAACAGTGGTTTTCTTGGTAGTATTAGTAATTGGCCTAATTGCTTGCCAGGTCACTTTTTAGCAAGGAGCACCTCATTTTTCATTTTAATAGCTTGTTACAGAAATTTCAATACTTAGTAAAGGTTATTTGGGTGATTGGGTTTTCAGGAAGTATGTTAGCTAGTTTATACATCTAATTAAACCTGAAGTGATCCAGGGCTTGACGATTCGGTTTCTTTTTGAAATTTTCACAGTGTGAGTATGTTTGGATACAATAGACGATTGTGTCGAAATTAAAAGAGGAGCAGCGACGTTCGGATCTTCTATTTCAAGAATATGTGGGAAGTTATGAAATCAATATCAAGTTTGATGGCATCGTCATCAACACATACTTTTGCAAGGGACGGTCTGGAGTAAGTTTTACGGAGACTTAAGTTCAAAATAGAGATTGTAGTTGTTCATCAGATGTTCCAATATTCATTTTTTTATCTTATTAAAAAATGAGACAACAGACGATCAGACGATCAGACAATCAGACGAACAGACGAACAGACGAACAGACGAACAGACGAACAGACGAACAGACAAACAGACAAATAGACACTGCATATCGATATTGTACTTTCACAAAAATAAATAACCAATGTAAAAACGCACCTTTTTTGCTGTTTAATATTATACATTATAACTCATGATTGTGGTTGATATTTATATTTTATTCTGTTTATGATGCAATTTTCCTAGCTAGCTATATCTTTTTTGCAAATATTTATATTAAATATGATTATAAATTAAGTATTTTAATAGTTATAGAAACAGGCGATGTTTATCATCAGTTGTCGTCGAAAGTTGGACTACATAAATAATTACTATCACTCGTATCACGTGAGGATGTCAAATGTAGGACAACTTTTCGGATTCGCAATCCTATTTTGCGTACCCCAAAAGGCCCAATCGAAACGCTGTCTGTCGGTCCGACTGTCAAAACAAGCTGTAATGATCTAATGATAAAATGTTAAGATCTACAGTCCTGTGGAGCACAGAAAAAAAATGTCTCTTAGTAAAAAAACTATACTATATGAACCGTAAAAAAAAACTATACGTAATATGTAATATTAACCGATATCGTACTTCGTATTTGGCTTTGTCATATTCAAACCTTTAAAATCTTTAAAACCTTTAAAACACATCTGGCAATTTTGTCACTGGCTCACTTACTCATGAAAAATCTAACCCACTTCCAGGCGAACTCTAGGCTCTAAATTTCATTTGGTTATTTTTTATCAACCTACCAAATGTCAACCTAATAGTATAAGAAAGTATCAGTTGGAAGTATCCAAATTTGCAAACACGATAATGCCTATAAAATGTAATAAAATAAAATGATAAGTGGAATTTTGATTTTTATTTCAACTCAGCATCCATATAGATCTCTATTTATTTTTTCGATAAAGTCGAGAATGAAATATTACTTAACATTAAACTTAGCTCTTATTTCCTAGTTTATGTGCTCTTATGAACATAAATGTAAAATTAGGTATATAACAATTACCACTAGACTAATATTATACCAATAGTAACTACTACAAAAATAAAAACGTAACCAGAGAAATTAAGTTAGTAATAAGGTAAACCAAAAATATTAGAAGCCTAAACTTTAACTGCTTAACTCAATATTTCTACACATTTTGTACCTTTATTTAAAATAATAAACATGTCTTCTATTTATATAAAAGGAATAAATATGACTATTCCATAATATCATTATTCGCGTTTGCAGTTAGCGTACAGAACACTTCAGCTGAAATAACAATAATTTCATGTGGTATTCTGGTGCAATTTCAACACTTCGTAATCAATTATCAATACGAACATTCCAATAGAATTGAGAATTTGAAAACATATATATATATATATATATATATATATATATATATATATATATATATATATATATATATCTATATATGTGATGACATATTTCAGATAATGTTGAAATTCTTAACATTATTAAACTGTAATGTATTATTAAGCAGCTTTATGTATGGAATTAGTGTATACGCTGCAACAGATATGAAAATTCGGCACCAAGCAGTGTTATTGGTTGTGCCCATTTTTAACAGGAGAAAAGCCTATTATAGTTTGCCTACTATAGGCGTGTAGCCTACTATAAAGTTACAATACATTAAGCACGAGTGGGGTTGTCGAAAAATTATCAATATACCGAAATTTTAGCTACCTATATACAAAATATCTGAAAATTATATTATAGACATTAAGTCCAAAATCGTAAAGGATTTTTGCTTTTACTACCGTACAAAAAACAGGCAAACCAGTGTTTGCCTGATATAATAAAATATTTATTAGAATATCGATTTCTTATTTTTTTATGTTACTAATTTTGTTTTAATTATTATTTATTGTAATGTAATTACTTCCATTATTATTGACATGTTTATATTTAGTTGTAAATAATTACTATAGGTATTAAATATTGAGTTATAAATTCTACAACATTTTTAGAATAAATCATTTTACACATGATACATATAAAGTATCGATTAAAGTAATAATAACAAGGAAGTACAATACTATTATTTTTGACATTTGTTCTTGCTGGTTTTCCATTATATGAAAACATGAAAACAAACAATATTAGTTTTGAATTTTAAAATAGTAAATAGTAGTATACCTATACCACTATTTACTATTTTAAAATTCAAAACTAACTAGTAGTATACCGATAACCGACAACAAAAACATACATAAAAGTCAAACATATATGTAACTAGAATATTCTATTATGCTTATAAGTGTGTCTCAAAAGAATTTTAGCGTAATAGTTATTTAAAGGGATAACAATTTGGGCCCACTTATCGATGACCATGGGTGGCAAACGATATGATGAAGGTACGAAAATTCAGGCTAATATTTGTGTGTCCATTTTATAATATTAAATAGTTATTTTATTATTTACATATTTGTTATGATTATAAATGCAGATTATAAGGTAATTAGACTTTATTTTAAATGAATTTATCTTAAATTTTGTCCTTATATTGAAAGGAAATACTTATATTAAAAATATGGTTATTTAATACTGGTTATTCAAATACGTCTAATTGTTAAGCCATACTTTTTGCCTAAAATAAAAGTAATAAATTATTTATGGACTTCGAGTGTATATAAATAAACTTAAAAGCGGCTAAACTCCTTTAAAAATGCTATTCATTCTTTCTATTGCACGGAATTTGGATAGAATTTCATTTCGACTTGAGGCTTCTGAATGAAAACTATAAAAATTTAAACAATATCTGCAGCATATTTACTTAACATTTTGTTTTTATTGGTATGGAGTGTTAACTTAACGAATTTATATCCGTTATTGTTAATATATATTCTGTAATTTAATATAATTATCTATGACATCATAGTTACTTAATATGTATCCAAAATTAATTTTGATTAAAAAAGATATTGATTTTAAAAAGAACAGTTTGTAGATTCGAATATTATTATTAATTTATTATTTATTATAACTCATTTAATTATATTCATCTCATGTTATCATAGTTAGTTATTTATTTAATGTTATTTTTATCGATTTTAAAAACTTCTTTGGTTAATATTGCTGAACATTATATAAAAAACTAATTAAAGCCGATGTTAATATGTTAAGATACAACACGGTCATATCAAAATTAAAATAAATTGTTATATAAATTAATAATTTTAATTTAAATAGTTACCTAATACGAACTCGGTACCAGGCAAGGCAACACATATTTGAAATCATATTTTAAAGATAGAAACAGGACAAGAAAAAGTTTTATCTATACTATTCAATTATTTTAATACATTTCAAGCCCTCTTACTCACTCACTTTCATGCTGTATCCCGACATGGACATGGACAAAGCTTCGCTTTGCCTTGTTTCCAGAGTGAAGAAATAAAAACATTAAATATTTAAATTGAAATAAATTAAATAATTAATATTTCATTTTCTTTAATAGGGATTGACCCCACAAACTGTCGCGTTTAAATTCACATATTTAAGCCCCTGTGCCACGACGATTTTCAAGCTCTAGGCTATTTAATTTTTTTCCAGCCTTAACTCTACAATTGTTAGTTTGATTAGCTTAGCTGAGAAATATGCTAAAAAAAGGTAATACAAACAAATATAACCGGATAAAACTAAATATAAGTGGAGCAAATCAAAGTAAAAATGGGGAAAAGAAGGGGAGCGGAGTGTTGTAACATTAGGTTCCCAAGTCCCCTCTGCCTACCGTGCCATGTGCGGTATACAGCGTGAAGCTGTGTAAAGTGCAAATCAATATAGTGTTATGTTTTTAGACAATAATATACAATTGGTAAAAATTAAAAATATTTTTATATCACTTATAAACATTTATATTATATAATCAACTCGGATGCTTTATAAAAGCTTTTTTATCTTATCTTGTTCTGTTAAAAAAGTCGCTTATGATGATTTTTGACACAAACAATCTTATTCATTATATTAGACGTCAAGTACAAAAAAGTTGGAAAATTTAACTTTACTTGGCTCAAGGAATATCTCAAATAATTTTCCACACCCTTTACAGACAGCAAAATCTTGTCTTTAGCTCTGTTCAAGATTAGTTAGCATAAATGTTGTGCGATCTCAGTTTTAGCACAAGTTAAGACTCACTGTTAGTAGTCTATAATCTATATCATATAAAGTCGGGTTTTATCAAAAATCTTTGTGAATAAAATCATCTGAATACTTTTCTTTTAAAACCAGGATTTATTTCATAAGTGCAGAAGTTGATAATTTCCTCATTTTGTTAAAAACATATTGTTTTTTTAATAAATCCGTTGTAAGCTTTTTGCTTTTTTTTATTTCGGATATAAATTTATCAACCACAACCCATTGTCTTCAAACAATTGAAATGTTTGCATCGATTCAGATAATCGGCTGCAGTAATCAAATTAATAGTTAAGCCTGAATTCAAGCATTTATCAATTTTGTTTGTTCATTTCAAAAACAATCCACACTGCCTATTATTGCCATATTATTTAATCATTTTGAAAGAATTTCTGTTGCTGTTGTTTTTTCGTATAACAGGCTTCTAATTCTGTGATACCTGATTTACTCGTATTTTAGAATTTAACGCTAGGAATTCATTAAATTCATTTCAATTATCATTTCTCCAGTGTTGTGTCGAACTCACCAAAAAATATTTGTATTATATTAAGAATCCACAAGCTTCTACGTTCCCTTCAGAATGCTATTTTATTATTCACAAATTTAAGAGAGTGAGCCATGAACTATAAAGGATTAACAATAGCTATAAAAGATTCGTGTAATATTACACCAGAATTCTGTCTCGCAAAATTGGATTTTTAGTTATAATTATTATTAAGTACTATTAACCGGCGTTACGAACAGCAAACCACACAGAGTGACGAACGTGCCTACGAGGCTTCCGTACCAATTTCAGAATTGGACGTCAGTCATATGCACTCATCTTTTGTAAAATGAATTGTAGTTTTTTTTATATCCTGCCCTGTTATGTACAGGGCAGCCAGAGGCAATTACGTTTTAATGTTAAAACCGCCAATTTTTCGGTTTTCCCAATTGTTCCCCAATTTTGCCTTTCCCCAATGTTGAGTAGCGGAACACAACGCCGCGCTTTGCCTTGTTACCAGAGCGAAGAATTTAAAAAAAACAATATTTCATTTGCAAATATTAAATATTGCACTTCTTCGAGTGGGTATCGAAACCACAACCTGTCGTTTACGGTCACACGTTTGTGTCCCTGCGCTACGGCAGACTGAAATAAACTGAAATAATAATAAAATTTCTAACTCAAATCAATAAAGTTTTATTTATTTAACTTAAGCACCGTTATGTTATTGTAAATCACATGGTAATTGTTGTTAGGAGGAGTAGGAACTTATTGAATTACGAACGAAATTGTGGTTCTAAATAATTATCAAAAATTAATAAGATAAATTATGTCTCTTTAACACATATTTATTTATCTTTAGCAACAAATAGCCGCATTTAAAATATAGCTTCGCTCTTAATACAGTAGTCTTCGCTTTTTGTTTTGTAACTGGTAATTCGCTGGGATGTTAACTAAATTCAATGGTATATTAACTAAAGTATTTTTTTTTCTACGGTCTACTATATTTTTATTATATTGTACATACTTTTGAGCAAAAAAAAATTAACACACACACACACACACACGTATAAGACATAACTTTAATAATATAATTTTAAAAATAACATTAATACTTCTTATTCATACGTAGAAAGTATTCACACTTTAAAAAAGATTTTTTTTAACGAAAAGTATAATGTTATCGTATAATAGTAAAAGGTTTTGTTGTTTTCACAAATATTGTTTTAATGTACCACCCATGCAATTGAAATGCAAAGTATTTTTATTTTTTTTATTCTTTGATTTGTAAAATTTAATTTCAGGGATAAAATATGTGGTTTTAAATATTGTGCAACAAGTAAAATAAAAAGTAGCGCAAAGATTGTAAAATAATTTTAAGCGTTTAAAAGTTTTTGTAACATAAATGTCGCAATAATACTGCAAATACGAAAAAAATACATAAAATGAAATTAATATACAAAATATGTTCTTTACACAGTACGCTACTTAAGACTCATTTTAAACGAAAAATGTTGTTGTTATAATTGTATTTTCTTTATTTAAATCAACTTAAGTTTGAACTTCTTCAACTTGATTGCATTCGATGTACTCACCTTTGCTCTCCTATTTCAAAGCTCGGTGACCGGTTCGCTAACGTCGGATCACTGACGCTAAGGGTTGGTCCACCCTCTGCTTATATACCATCAGTCGTGCGCAGGTTACCTGCGCATTCTACCTCCTCACCTCTAGCCCACCTACGCCAGATTTGCATTTGAGCGGCTATCTTTTTGGATAATATAAATATTTGACCGAAATCGGCATAAAGACGTGTTTCTTCCTTTGATCTATTATTACAATATGTCTATTTAATAAATTCAATATGTTTTAATTAATAGTATATTTCTTAATATCTCAATAATACGCTTTTTAAAAAAATACGCTTTCTTTTAAATAAAACTACTGTGAAGACCTTAAAATGAATCATGGTTACTATCCCAAAATAAATACCATGTTTGTCTCGCAATATCCATCGAGCAACGCATGCCGTGAGGAAAACAAAGATAATCTTTAACATAACATACCAAAAATATAGTTTTCAAATCTACCAATGCATACTCAGTCAATGGAGTCTTTTCATGTTGACGTGTATCGTAATAAAATGGCCACTTTGGATTAATAATTTTTTTTAAAACTAAAGAAATATCTTTATAATGCTAAGGATAAAGTTGGTTATATGGCTACGTAAAGTAAAATTTAAAAATATAGAGTGTAAGAAAAATCCGATCAAGTGCGATACGGACTCGACAAAGCATAAGTTTGTAATAAGTTTTATCTAAGTATATATTTAGATATGAGCACTTATTATGAGACATTAAAAAATGTATAAAATAATAAAAAAAATTAAAACGCCTATAATCATATATTTGTCGCAGAAGAAGCCGCTACCAGACCATTATTATATATCATATAATCTTAAAGTTATTGAATTAAGTGCGCACTGATAGAATATTATATTGATTCAGCTGTTTTAGAGATTAGCGCAGAAGACAGGCAAATAAAAATATTGTTATTGTATAAAATTGTTTGTATGTGTATGGTAAATAATTATATGTACTTTAAAGACACGTTTTTTTTTGAAATCACAGAAAGGCATTACAAAGTTACGAGTAACAACAAAAACAACATATCAATACAAAACCAAATATCGTGTTAATATGAAATCTTGAATAAAAAAAACTTTTTCCACTTTAATATAATAAAAAAAAATGGTAAATTTAAGAAATTCCTACTAACACGAGTGTCATACAAAACAAACGTAAGCGAAGTTCTCGATTTGTATCATATTTATGATCTCAATGACTAATTTATAGTATGGACAATTGTATTAGTTTGATAATTGATCAAGCGTATATCGTGGCTATTCGTTTTGTAAGAGGGTGACATTTCGGATTTGATGAGGTTTTTGTTTAAAAGGTTTTGTTGAATTGCACCTGATGATCATAAATTGAATGCTGTTGAGTTCCAATGGTTCATTATGTTGTGAAATATAGTTGATTGTTGTGGTAAATTAGTTATTTTTTTTTTAATTGCTATTTTCAAATATATATAATTATTATTGTATAAAAATCTATTTTCAAATATATTTCAAATAGATAAAAAACTTTTTTTTTTAATTTTGCTACTTTCTTTCAGGGGGATGAAACTTAATAAGATCATTAAAGGCAACAAAAAAGAAAGGTATGTAGATTAATATAATCTGATACAGATCATATATTAACACTTAGTAACTTCGTAATTACATCTACACTTCATAACTGTTCGTTGCCTTTACAAGGAAGTTGTTTACGAAAAACTAAAACCAAGAGAGAACGCCTGAATATAGTAATTTACCTAATTTATCCAATACCTATACTTAAATCTATAGTCATTTTTATACAAGATGTAAACAACCCTCAATACAAATTGTAGTGATTACTCAAGCAATATTTACAACATAACTAATAATTTTATAAAAAAATAAAATGCTAAACCAGTACTTGTGAGGTAGCGAATGTAAAAAGTCCTATGCCGTCTTGAACTTCATGTTTTAGATATAAATTTTGATGTTTAAATATGTCGGTTAAAAATATCGATATATCGATACTTTCTTCTCAACAAGCTATCTCCTGTTTATTTGTTTGCAGCAGGCACGGACGCACACTCAACATATGGCATTTAACGACACCAAATTACACTATCCGTAAACCGCGTTAACTTCGTTCCAAAAAGTTATATAGAAAATGTTTTGTCCGATTAAATTGGTATATAAAAATTGTTTATATGAGACCACATTTCTCTGTTTTTGCAATGTTAATACAAATATAGTTTCAAAATAATATTATTATCAGAACCCGACAGTATTCTTAATCAGGAAATTTATAATTGTATTGTCCAATCGGGCGATGTCGCGAGCAGGTTGCTGGTAAATATCAAAAGTAATCTTATTAATCATTTACGCAAAAACTACTGAATAGATTTTCATGAAACTTTGCAGTAATATAGCTTCGATATCAGAATAACATAATAAGTTAAAATTTATAGGGATTTTTAACCGACATAAAAAAGGAGGTTCTTTTGTATGTTCCCCGATTATTTGAAGATGGGTGGATCGATTTTCAAAATTCTTTTTTTGTTCGAGAGGGTATATTTCACAATTGGTCTCATGGTAAGGAGATCAGGATCTGATGATGGAATCCTGGAGAAATCGAGGGCAACCCTCAAATTTGAAAGGCACAG
>DWMZ01003464.1:0-12709 GCA_018249855.1 Eueides tales michaeli | reverse complement strand
AAGAATAACAAGGGCACTTTTTAATATACCATACCTTCTTGATGCTTAATGCACAAAGTAAAGTAAGTAAATTAAAGGTTTTTATATAAAAAGGTTTAGGTATAAGGATTTATATAATAAAAAAAAAATTAAAACTTTTGTTTCAGCACGTACAAAACAAATTAAGACCGTCTTATAAATGAGTTCGGACGATTCTCAGCAGAATTTTCTTTCGTGTCGGTGGCTGAGATTCCCAAAATATTAATAAGCATAAATGTACGTTAAAGTGTTACAGAAATTCAGCGTAATTAAAAGGATTTAAATAGAAAATAGAAAATCAAAGGATGTAAAAATAAATCTACTTACTTTTAAAGTATCGATCCATACTTATCGATACTTACTAAGTACTTTAAAAGTAAGTAGATATAAAAATTGTGTACGATTCGATATAATATATATCGATAATAATTATCATTATCTTTTAATTTATATATAAAATAATATTTTAATATATAATCTATATAAGTCATAATCTAAAATAAATACCTATTTAAGAAAAATATTTGTTTTAAACATCTTTAACTGTACAAGAAATTCATACATATATGATGCAGACAAGACAAATATTCTTAGGAATTACATGAAAGAAATTTCTTAACAAATAACGAGACCGCTTAAAAAATATAAATGAGTACTCACTCAAGCTAGCAATAAATTCTTCGAAGTTTTCATCATTCTCGTGTTTGTATTCTTTGCCGACGTACGCCATTTTTTAATCTTTCTGTAAACGGTTATAACACACAATAAATAAAAAATATTGTAGTCCCATATATATATTATCGTTTGGCTCGTTTGTTTATCTCTTTATCTCTTATTTATTACATTTTCGAACTTTACTCGTGAAAATCGATAATCATTTATTTATCTATAAAGCCATATTTACATGTGTACTGAATAAAGTCAAGACAGTAGACCTCGGACAATGCTGTCATATGAGGTATCTATTACATGAGAATATATCTAAATACTTTAAATTGACGTATTTTTTTATTTATTAACGGATTTAAATAAAACAAACACATAATGATGAAGAAACGTTGACAAATTATAATAGCAAATTGCATTAAAATTTGGTTAGCCGTTTCTGAGATTGAGCGTACAAACGCACAGACAAACAGATAAATGGACTAACAGACAAAAATATATTAATAAATAATATATTAATAAACGTCCTCGATAAATATTGCTTAAAATCTTTATTTCGTGTACAGCCAGTGATCAGTTACAGATCTATTGTAAGATAAACTTAATATTACACTTTGGTATTCTGGTAGATGTCTATAATATAAATACCAATGAGCCACGATGACGAACTATGTTTGTATTGATTTTTCAATTAAATTTTATAGACAACAAAATTAACATTTAATATTACAAGTTATTAAAATTTATTGATTTTACTCATAAATAACATTCATGTCTTATGTACTACGTAAACCTTTGTACAAATGAATTACTTCGTTAATTAATGATAACGTATGTTATAAATAGAATGTAGTTAATACTTTTTATAATCTTAGTTTGGAATTTATATTTTTATTAGAGGCTACCTTAAATTATTAAATAGTCATGAAAAATATGGACCAGTTTTTACACTTGTCGCACGACATA
Source organism: Eueides tales michaeli (assembly GCA_018249855.1). NCBI lineage: Eukaryota > Metazoa > Arthropoda > Insecta > Lepidoptera > Nymphalidae > Eueides > Eueides tales. Next base: position 11,059 of record DWMZ01003464.1, on the reverse strand, counting down.
AGTGTCGTGCGTGATGGCTTTTAGCGTAAATGTTCAAAATATGAAGGGCTATTATTAGGTATTTATTATAAAATTTGGTAAAATATAAATTTATTATATTGCAAATATGCTCGAAATTAGTAGTTAATTACCCCGTCAAAGTGTAAAAAGTGTTTAGATATACCTAACTTAATAGGCATGATGACAATTTTTTAACTCCTATTGATTAATGTTTATAGAGCTCTTCTTTTACCGAAAAAAATAATATTTATAATAATATTTGAAAAAAATATTTGGCGCTAAATCGCGCTCAGGTGTCATGGCGGTCGCTATGACGTCACGTCTACACAGTGTTAAGGGGCGTCCACTTTCACAAAACATCGATGTTTTTTTCGATTCGATATATCGAAACTATACATCGATATCTTTCAATGTATTAATCGAAAACATCGATATTTTCTACACATCGAGTACTTTTATGTTTACATACACACTTTTTTTTGTGAAAAAAATACATGTATGCGATATATCGTTTCAATCCGATATTATCGAATCATCTAGTATCGAATGTAATATCAATATATTTCATACGATATACCAAATATCGAATCAAATTCCATTTCTTTATATTATATTTACTTATTCTTTTAAATCTGCAACTTTGTCAACTTGAGTAAAAATAAAACGAAAAAATCCAGAATATTAATAACTAGCCTTTGCAATAACGATACGAAGACATGACATAAAAGGGCAGCGTTAGTAGCAAAACTTTTGTAAATTCTATTAAACAAAAAAGGCTACTTTTATTATAGGTAGTAAGTAGCCTTACCTATAATAAAAGTAGCCTTTTTTGTTTAATATAGTTTACGAAATTTAATACTGTTAATTGTATAACATATAAAAATAGTTTTTACAAATTGTATATAAGAATGAAGCTGTGATATATTGTTTTGTGTTTTGCTTATTAAAGTTTACGATTCATACAGTAAGTATAACGTATTTTTAATTAAAGTATTATGAATATAATAGTATAAAAAATAAAATAATGGAAGGGCTTAGTATTTATTAGTGTTAATTTAGCATTTTAAAAATATCGATATATCGCAAAGTATCGTTATAGCAGTTTGATATATTATATCGAAAAAATATCGATATTTATTTCGTATGAACATCCCTAGACAAGAATGAAATGTTGACGTGACGTCATTTACTTTGACTGGTGTTTCGTTTAAAATGGCCGACCATGGTTTTTTAAGCTTTTATTTCTTTAAAAATCACGTTAATCTGTTTATTAAAGTGAATAAGAAAATGTTATTTACGATTTTTAAAACATAATTGAGAATTCAAAAAGTTCTTTTCTGTGATTCTTTCATACTGTCATAATGCCTATTGTAGTTATAAGTCGAAACTGCTCAAATTATGTAAACGTATAGGTATTTTTTTAAATAAATTAAACATCCTTCTGATTTTGATCTGGAGAACAGTTATATAAAAAAAATTATATTAAGAATACTTATATCAAAAATCAAATAAAAATATGCTTGAAAACTTTACCCATTATACGAATATGTTAAACTACTGAAAGATTATATTTTGAATAATTCTTTTTCCGAGTATTTTGTTGACAACATGTCAATATGATTCCTATTAGTGATTAATTTGTATGAAGATGAATCATCTTTTGAATTTGCATCTGTGGATGAATCATATTCTCAGTTGTCAAGCAAAGCGAATGGGGGGCATCACAGCATCATATACCTACAGAGTACCATCCAGAGGGTGTCCTGTCCATATATCTATCCGATATTTGTTCTTTGGCATACGGGTACGCGACCCCGGATCGAGCCATCACTGTTATACCTCCGTCCAGTCCATAGAAGTGGTGCCCTCCCTTCTGGTTGTCCCTCCCCCATTTCTAACAATCCTATCCCTCTTTCCTTTCGGTATTTCCCTGTATAGGGGTTTTGGAGGTCAGATAGCAATCGCTCCATTTAAAAACCGCCATCCGCCATATACATGACAATGAAAAGAATGAGACTGGGTATACACCCTGCACCTGCGACAAGTGGGCCAGGGCTACCGTGTCAAGTACGGGCATGGCTAAAGACGCGAGTATCCAGACGGAAAATCTCAGATCCCAGAACTCGCAGATGTACTCATGAGGCGTCGGGTCCAGTGCGCTTTCCTCCAGAAAACTCGCTGGAAGGGTAATAAGTCCCGCAACATCGGACAGCGTTACCGGCTTATATACACTGGGTCACCTTCTGGTAAAAACGATGTGGCGGTAGTGCTTTCTGAAGAACTTCAGAATGGATTCCTCGAAGTTGACCGTCACTGCGATCGCTTGATGCGAGTAAAGGTGCTGATTGAGGGCGTTACCATAAACTTAATCAGTGCCCCAGGTGGGCTGTAGCGCGGCCGAAAAGGAGTCATTCTGGGAGCAGTATGAAGAGATCCTACTTGCTACACCGTCTATCGAAGTAATCCTGGTTGGGGGGAGACTTAAACGGCCACGTTGGTAAGCCTGCAGAGTCGTATGAACATGGTCATGGTGGTTTTGGATACAGTCTTCGCAATACAGAGAGAGAAAATATTCTAAGAACCTGTATTGCATCTGATCTGGTCGTCGTGAATACGTTCTTCCAAAATAATCCTCAGCACTTTATCACGTATAAGAGTGGGTCCCACTCAACTCAAATTGATTACTTGTTGACCAGACGGTGTCATATGGGCAGGGTTACTAACTGTAAAGTCATTCCAGGCGCAAGCTTGACGGCCCAACATCGTCTTCTCGTCATGGACTTTAACGTCACTCCAAAGAAGAAAGTAGCCGAGAAACGCAGGCCTCGGATCAAGTGGTGGTTGCTGAATGGACCGATACAGGCCGACTTCCTAGCAGAGGTAAAAAGTCGAAATCTTACGGCTAACACCGAGACTGCTCAGAATGCTTAGGACCGAGCTCAATCGACAATCTCTGCGGCGGGCAGACGAGTTCTGGGTGTTTCTAAGGGAGGACGTGTCATCGACAGGGAGACATGGTGGTGGAATGACAAGGTGCAGGAAGTGACTCATGAAAAGAAGATTTCCTTTATGGAGTGGCAGAAATCTAACTCTCCTGAAGACAGACTGGACTACATAGCAGCAACACGTGCCAGCAAAAGAGCTGTAGCCAGTGCCGGCAGCGAGAGTTTATCACCATTATATGATAAACTTGAAACTGTGGAGGGGAAGAAGTTCATATACAAATTTCAGTCAGCATCCTTGCAGTTTTCATCACGACCCACCGCCTAACCTCAGACTTGTTGCCCCAGTAACCCTTGATGAAACTCGGAATTGCCTTCGACGACGACGATGAAAAACGGAAAAACGGGGGACCTGACGAAATTCCGATCGAAGCGTGGTAATCGTTGGGTTCTCTTGGTATGCTCATGCTTACTGACCTTTTTAATCATATTTTGAACACTGAAAAGATGCCACACCTGTGGCGGCTTAGTTTCATTACTCCTATTTACAAGGGAAGGGGCAGTGTTCAAGATTGTGGTAGTTATAGGGGTATTAAGCTTATGAGTCACACCATGAAGCTCTTCGAGCGTTGCATTGCGTTCCAAAGAAATCCCTGAGGCCTATATTGAGATTATCAGAGATATGTATCACAATTTCGTTTCCATAGTTAGAACTGCTATTGGCGACATCATACCTTTTCAGATTATAGTTGGGGTTCACCAGGGCTCGGCTCGTAGCCCTTTCTTATTCAATGTATTGCTATGTAGATACTGTCTCTGCTCACGTCCAAGACCAGCCGCCGTGGCTGATGATGTATGCCGATGACATAGCACTCATTGACGAGAACCGGCTGATGATAGAGCGTAAAGTGAACCTCTGTAGCCCAAGCACGAACAATCATCAAACTGGTATCGTAAACATTTCGAGGCTACGATACTTTAACGGAGTACGACGATAGTCTAAAGCACGAAGCATGTTTTGTCGGCTATCGAGTACTCGATACGATTATGTCAGTGACATCACGCTAAAGAGACGTAGAGATGTGACTAAACGAATGAAATTAACATTCAAAAACCATATCAAATGGAGAACATTTTTTCCATTCCATTAAAATATTTATTTATACTAATTTAAATTATTATTTACCTTTGAAATGAAGATAATACTATGAAAATGCTACGACTTATATTAATAAGTTATTAGATAAGAAGAAATTAAATCCTTTTGAAAATTTAAAATGATTACATAGTTTACGATTTCTAAACTAATCCACTTGACGTTGGTGACCCCAAGGCTAAGCTTCTTTACGTTAAGTGTTTGGTTTTGCTCGCAATAAGTTTGTTTCTTTTCCATTTTTATTTTTTTGTTTCAAAAAATATAAAAACTACTAATAATCGACAGAGACCCTTATAATGTTTTCTCCGAGCTCTCTTGTCGATAAAAAGTGAATGCCAAAACCAAAAGAAAAATTAGCCAAACAGTTTATAGATACGGATAGGGAAGCAAGAGAATATGCTAGGGAGCGTATATGATGAAAGAGAATGGAGATTTGAATTTGCTTGGGAGAATAAGGTAGAGAATTGCATACTCAATGGCTGGAATTTTTGACAGATGCGATTAATGTTTTTGTTAGCTACAAGGAAATAAAATCTTAGATTAAGAAATTTATAATATTTATTAAGAATTACATATATTTTAATTAAAATCTCAATATTTTTTTTTAAAGTATGTATGAACATTATTATTTCTTCGAACTTTATTACATAAACTAATATGCTTTATATAGCTCTGCCCATAGTCAAGCCATCTTCAACATTATTGTCTTGAAAAATGTGTATTGGTGGGTGAATAATATCATAGTTTTGATGTTCTGGCTTAGACATGGTCCACTTGATCCCTGAGTTGTTGCAGCAAGCAACAAGCACTTATTATTATTGTACAATTCTTTAGTGAATAGTTTTATCTTACAGTCGCTGTCACATACCTAAAATAAAATTATAAATGAATTACTTTTGTTCCTATATAAATATATACAAACATTAACGTAGTCATTACCAAATTAAGAATAAATGTGCTAACCATTTGTACATTTAGTGATTGGAAATGCCTTTTGACAATAAAATAAACATTGTTACTTTATTTGTTCTAAAAAATGTATTCATTGATGCATCACATTACTCCAGGGATTTTTTGTTACATTAGTGTTATGTTTTCTGTGTCAACTGTGGTGGAACCCCGGAGCATTCCCATCCTACCCACCACCATAAGGATTGCATTTGCCCACCTTCAATCATTATGTACACGTTAAAAAGTATTGTTTACGATTTTTTTTTTAATTAAGTATATAGACAGGTAATTAGTTATTTTGTATATACTTACTTTAGATTCTAAACTTATCCTACACCTTGATTTTAAAGATGTCTTTTGATGTAATTGCACAAACAAATATGTGCAAGCGTCGTTATTTAATCGATATCTATTTTTATTATCTCTCTGTTATATTCAATGATAAGACTTATCATTTTCCTACGTGTAGATCTAAGTGTTATTTCACTGAAATAATATTAAAGCAATATATTAAACGAATAATTCGTTATTGATACATCAAACGATAATTATTTTTTTCTTACCGTTTTTCATACTCATTTTCATGTTAAAGTAAATTTGAACAAAATAAAAAGATTGTTCGTATAGCAGCAGTCTTTGTATACAATAATATTAATTTATTGTTTAAATCATTTGAGAATATCGTAAAAACACTTAGGAAACAAACAAAAAGTAATCACAAAAACACCACAAATACTTTTAAAACTAAAGTATTATACGTTTCGAAGGTTCCTCACCGAGAATTTTTAAGTGAATAAAATTACGACGCTTACGATAGCCAGGATTCGATATTTACATTACCGTACGTCAAAACCATGCTCGTGCTCGCAATTTTTGTTTATACGCCCTCAAGTGTCGAATGTGACGATATGAATACGAAACGCTAGTAACTACTCGTAGATTAATTCGCGCTAATAAAAACTAGTTCATTTTACGCACGGTAGGGGCGCTTACCAATTCCTATACAAATTGCTCTCGATAGTGATACGAATACTTTTTCGCAACTTTTTCGTGCTTGGGCTACTGGAATGGTACGCTTGAGAACGGCGGTTTTAAACTAAATGTGTCGAAAACCGATTACATGGCTTGCGGGAGTCCGTACTCGAGCACTATCCATGTAGGTATTGAACCAGCCGTTAAGTCGGAAACGTTCAGGTACCTTGGATTCGTTATGCACGAGTCTGGAGGCAACGATCACGATGTTCATGGCCGGATAAGCGATGCTTGGGCCAAATGACGGGAGGTCACTGGTGTGGTCTCCGATCGCAGAATACCGACCAAACTCAAGATATATGATATAGAAGAGGAGTATAGATATGATATACAAGAGTCCGTGACATAGCGGATAAGCTCCAAGAGCGTCGCCTGAGATGGTATCGCCACGTTGCGCGCCGGCCTAGGAACAATGTCGGACGCAAGTGCCTTGACATATCTGTCCCTGGAGTGACCTCCCGGACGCCCAATGAAGCGCTGGTTGGATGTCGTGATGCAGGACATGAGAGCCAATGGTCTAACCACAGAGGACGTAAAGGATCGTGTAAAGTGGAGTAGGTTGAGTAGGAAGGCAGACCCTGGCACACACCGGGATTATGGCCAAGAAGTAGAAGAAGAAGTATAGGTAAAAAAGGTATTATATATAATTATATGACGTTTTAGAGAGGTGTTAAGGAATTATACCGTTTTACCAATGGCGTCGTAATTAAAATGGAGTCTTAAATAGTACCTATTGTACACTACACAGTATCATATGGACAATTACAGTTTACAAGTAATTGCTGTAAATAAGTTCGAAAACCCCACGCGAACGTAGCGCATTTACTATCTAGTAGTTGTTGCTAGCCTAGAGTTATCTAGTTTTTGTATTAATTTACTGTTACTAAAAGATTTACAATCTTGCAGGACAAGCAAGAATTGATAATATAATTTTATCTACTTTTTAAATTTATATATAGGTATATCAAGAAATGGTATAAATACTTAAGCTGTTTTCCGAATTATTTCACCGTCCTTTGAAACCTTTCATTCTACAATTTAGCGAACAAGTTCCAAGTTCCTAGAAGTTGTTCATTTACTTTCGTATCTTTCTTTTTTTTCTCCCTTTCTTCACGCTCCATCTTTTCAGTACTTTCGTTTGATGATTTTGCAGCTAATACTCTTTCTTTCTTATCTCAATTACGCTTGTATTTTTATTCGAGGCTTTATAATCCTACCAAGCCTTCTTCTTTCTTTGTTCTGCCAGCATACTTTAACATTTCCAATTCCAGATTCGCAGCTGTCTAATTTCTTGGAAACTTTTTCTTGATATACCTCTCCGATCGGTGGATCTTGAAGCTTCTGGCTTCTTTTGCGACGCCAAATCTGGTCATCCAGTGTAGCTATCCCAACCTGCGATCAGACCTCTTATTCTAGCTATGACTACATAATACATACATTTGGTCTCAAATAACATCTCTGTCATCTATCTATCTATCTTCCTTTCCATCCCTCATCTTACATTCAACTAATACAAATAATATAATATTTGTAGTTTTGTTCTCCCTCGCTTATATGGTGCACATGGTGGTGGAAGGAACGTTGATATTTATCGAGTTATTTTGATATTTATTGAGTTATATTAAATAATAAATCAATGTTCAAAAATACAGTTTTAATAATTAATGTGCAACTGATGTCATTTAACAGTGATTTAAATTTTGTGGAAATACTTTAAAAGTACAAGTGATATTATATTTTTATCATATCTTATGATTATTTTAACGTACATGTACGATATCATATAATGACTAAGTAGCCCAAGTAACATTTCCTAAAAAACAAATATAGTTCTTCAACTAATTATTTTGATACTTTAGAATCATTTAAATACTGAGTATTATTAAAAACCATATTGTGTAAAGGTCAATTCATGAAATGACTTTAAGTTTAGATTTATATTTTTTAGTATTTTTTATGAGACAAGTGAAACACTTTATATAAAAATAAAATATATTTGAAATATATTAATATAATTACAATCATTTTGATTATTATAGCTAGGTTTTGAACAAAGGGCTAAGTTTGAAATTTATTAAACTAATTCATATACTCTAACACATTTTCCATCCCAACCATCAACAGTTGATGTCTGAAACAAAAAAAATATGTTTTTGTATATACACTTACATTAAAATAATATTATAATATAAAGTATACTTTGTTCTTGATTTCACGCAACATAAATAATGCGAATAAGACGAAGGTTCTGATATTTGAAAGAAATGAAGAAAGGATAGAATGCAAGATCAGTGGAAATGATAAGATATTAGAACAAATGAATGAGGTAGTATATCTGGGAAGTATGTTTTGCAGAGACGGAAGACACGAAATGGCTGTGGTAAAGCGTATTACTGCCGGTAACAGAGTCAATAGTGTCTTAGCTGCGTTGTTGAGACGGCGAAACATCAGCATAGTTGCGCGTTTGGCCGTACAGAATGCAGTATTGGTACCGACGCTGTTATAAGGTAGCGAAACGTGGATACTACAGAAGAAGAATGTAAGAAAGATGAATACTGTATAGACGCGATCTCTTTCGCCTACCCAATGAGGAGATACGCAGAATGGTAGGTACTAGCGTGGATGTTACAGTGAGAATGAAGAAGAACGTGCTCAGATGGCTTGGGCACGTCGAGCGAATGAAAGAAAAAAAAGGCAAACAAGATCTATGAAGGAAAAGTGAGCGGTAAGAGAGGGAGGAGGAGACCTCGGTTGACCTTCGAAAACACAGTATCTACGATACTGGAGGAAGGTCACGTAAAAAGCATGAGGACTCCCCGGAGGGCATATATGAAGATGTTAATGACAGTGGACGACGCGAGGTTTGGCGCTCCGTTCTGTTTGCTTACCCCGCTAGGGATATCGCATGAAGCTAAGTAAGTAAGCTTCATACATAATATAAGATAATATGAAAATATATAATTAATATTTTATGAAATAGCAGTTTTAAGTAAGAAAATAAATAAAAGAATTGAGGCCACAGGTTGTGGGTTCAATCCCCACTCGAGGAAACGAAATATTTAATATTTTCAATTTAAATATTTAATGTTTTCATTTCTTCGCTCTGGTAACAAGGCGTTGAGTTCCGCCACTCAGCACGTCATGCCTCAAATTAGGTGGAGAGCAGGGAACGGAACGGACTGTCTTAATACTTGGTTCCCAATGTCTCTCTGCCTAGTCTGCCATGTTCTGGATTCAGCGTAAAATTAAAAACAATACAATAGAAAAATATTTACAGAAAAAGTATACAACATTTTACATAGCGGGATTCGAACCTGCATCTCTTGGAGACTGTTCGAGTTTTTTATATATTTACTAACAATATTAATCTACTGTAGAATAAATTTAAATTTAATTAAATATTATTGTTTGCATTTTTCACCAAATGCTCCTAATATTAAAAAGTCTAAAGGGCAAACAATTCAAACAGGTTATATATCACCTGTTAAATAATTGATAAAGCAATCGAAAGGTGACCTGAATGGCACAGAAGGTGACCTGATTGAAAAAAATTGGTACCAATTGTACCTACATATTATGAGTATATGGGAGTGGAAGACGATAAGAGGCACTTTAACTTATCTGTTACGCTTGCTTGGAATATATGATATTATAAAGACATTTTATTACTGGAAACAGTGAATAAGTACAGTGGCAGTTTGGTCGGTCTATTGGAATATATACTAAATTTCAGAACGCATACTAATTTAAACGTAGCAGCTCTTGGAAACCGTCCAACAACCGTCCTGACCAACTAAGCCATACGTTGAACGTATGGCTTAGGTGGTCAGAGCGCTCGGACGGTTTCCAAAAGACGCGGGCTTAAATCCTGCTACGTTCAAAATTTTGAAATTTTTATATGCTCTTAATTTTGGTATTTTTTTCCTAAGTGTGGAATTACATTTAGTATGTATTTATTTAAAATGCAATATTGATATTGATTTTAAATGCAATAAAATTGTACCATTTATTTTAAATTTGCCGATACAAATATTTAAAATCACTGTAAAACTCATAATCATTTGTATTTCATGTGTAAACAAGAGCTACCATTTATTTCTTATTGTATTGGGTAAATATAATAAATTTGTATAAAGAGCAACTATTGAGCTTACTGTCGGCCCTTCTCAACAGAATTTAATTCAAAAGCGCTGCGAAAATTAATTTGAAAGAAAAATATTTCGATTTTAGCTATAATACTTTAGTCGAACATTGTACATGACCTGGTTAAAAAAAAATAACATTATAATTTGTCAGTGTACACTAGCAAATTAATTATTTCTATAACAACTTCATATACCTTACAAGTACATTTTGCAGATGATTTTTTTATTAGGCTAAAATCTTAATAGAATAATGTTTGTACAAAATTTATATTTTCATTTATTTAAATGCGTATGTCTATATTCATTCATTCCGGTTTATAATTTAACTGCTAAATGTAAATGTAAACGGAGCAAGGAGGTAGAACATATATACGTATATAATGATGAGTAGCACTCATTCTACCTAATTTATAAATATGGTACTTAACTGATTAAAGTTAAATGTATTTTCTCTTGAATTCGAGCGGAAAGCTGATAATAGAATGTGATGAGTCTAGGTTATCTTTGCGTACTCTGCAATATACGGGGTAAGGCGTGAATTTTAGGTCTCTCCATCTTTCTCTTTTTACCTCTCCATTTATTTAATTATTTACTATAATCGGTCACACCTTTAAAAATATTTATAATAACATAATATAATTTAAATAAAAACATTTCTACTAATTCCGCCGAGTGAGAATCGTCGCTCCACTATAATTTTTATATATTTACAACATAAACAAATTATTCTATAAATACTTTACCACAATAAGAGAAGTGTCGGTAAATTGTCTAATGTGAATTGATTTTCTGCCACTTTCTTCCACTTGTGATTGAACAAGTTTTTCTCCTTC